>CM072157.1:22618957-22837551 GCA_036850595.1 Rhyacichthys aspro | reverse complement strand
TTTATAATCTTTAATTAATTAACAACAAACAAAAGAAGCAAAGTATGACGTTAAGAGAAGCTTGCACATAAAAAGAAGTGGAAAAATACACAAAACGTATGATTATTATAGTTGGAGCATAACACATTTTATTTACCACAGTTTAAATACAACCATTAAAAGAATCTACAGCTGGAGGAAAAGGAAACACAAGATTAAAGCACAACAAGAACCATTTCCCACGATCGAAAACAACCAGTAATCTCTAATAATGTCACGATCCAAAGTGAACCTCCACCTGCAGCTGTTACAACAGTCTCTCACCAGCTGCACAATCCTTATTGGAAACTACATCTACGAAAAAGAATAGAAGAGAAGAAGTTCAGTACATTGTGTTACATTTTCAAACACACTCCTGTTCACCTCTGACCTCTGACCTTTAAAGCCTTTGTTAATGACACCTCTGCCACATTTGGACTGAAAAGACCTGTCAATCTGGCACCATCAACACATCTGTAGGAAAACTGTATCAGCAGTGCTTCGCTTGTGCTTCGTTTGTGTGCTTTTGTCTTTTGAGCTTCGTTTTTGCTTTGTTTGTGCTTCGTTTGTGCTTCCTTTTGAGCTTCGTTTGTGCTTTCTTTGTGCTTCCTTTTGAGTTTTGTTTGTGCTTCGTTAGTGCTTCATTTGTGCTTCCTTTTGAGCTTCGTTTTTGCTTTGTTTGTGCTTCCTTTTGAGCTTCGTTTTTGCTTTGTTTGTGCTTCCTTTTGAGTTTTGTTTGTGCTTTGTTTGTGCTTCATTTTTGCTTCATTTGTGCTTCGTTTTTGCTTCATTTTTGCTTCGTTTGTGCTTCGTTTTTGCTTTGTGCTGCTGTAAAATTTTCATTTGTGCTGTTATGGTTTTTGAAATCTTAATGATTATTTCTTTTATCTTATCCTATCTAAAGTAAAATTTTTACCCCACAAACCAGCACAAACAAAGCACAAACGAAGCACAAATGATTGACAGTTTTCCTACAGATATGCTCTTGATGAGCTGCCAACTTCATACTGTATTAAAAAGTGCTGAACAATGTCTGAAGTCTTAGATTTTCATAGAAAGAGACATCCTTGTCACTAATAGATGTCGAGTCTGAAGGCTGAAAGAAGAGAGAATCCATGTGGAAGCTAACATCCGACTCTTGAATTACTAAATACTACACCTACTTTTATCCAATACATCCATCTTTTTACCTTTAGACACTTTACAAACTGTGCCCTTGAACAGCTCCCGAAGAAACCTTGGCAAACCACCCACATAAACTGCACTGATTTAATTCTCTGTTGAATGCCCCGGTGTAACATTAAATAAGTTACTGCTTGTACTTTTTAGATCAACTCAAAATGGTGAGGGCCGCGATAGTAAATAAGAATACTTTCAGAAACTTGGGAAGCTTTTATTACATTTTGAATGTGAGGTCAACATTAATTTCCTCCTTTTATGGAAACTGGTTTTAGTTGGACTTAAACAGGCTTTAAATGGATTTGAACAGGCTTTAGATGGATTTGAACAGGCTTCAGATGGACTGGAACAGGTTTTATTTAAATTTGAAGAGGTTTTAGTCGGATATGAACAGGTTTTCGATGGATTTAACAGATTTTCAATGGATTTGTAAAGGTTTTAGAAGAATGTGTATGGGTTTTCAATGGATTTGTAATGGTTTTATTTGGATTTGAACAGGTTTAGTTGGATTTGAACAGGCTTAAGATGGATTAGAGCTGGTTTTATTCAGATTTGAACTGGTTTCATTCAGATTTGAACAGGGTTTTTTTGGGATTTGAGCAGATCTTTCTAGCATTTTTTTCTCTTTAATGAACAAATAAAATAAATCAAATCCATCTAAAACCTCTTCAAATCCCATTAAAACCTGATCCCAAAAATATCCCCATATTCTAAATGCATTGGAGGGGCCACATTAAACATTGCAAATGGCCTAAACTCATTAAAATAGTAAAAATATCTCATATAAAGGGCAGGTTTACAGGTGGTTTTAAGTCTCCTCCGACTCAGATGGTGCTGGGTCTGGCTCGGTCGTGGGTGGAGCAGAGCTTCTGTCTGATTGGTGGGGTTCTTGGCAGGGCATGGCTCTATTTTAGGTGTCCTTGGCAGAAAAGAGCATGACGTCCTCAGGCAAAAATACAAATCCAAAATGCTGCATATAGAATCACTATCTCACCGTCAGCCTTGGTCTAATACATTTTGGCTGCAGGTAAATCAATGCTATTTTAATTAAAAGCAAGATTTCAACCCGGGTTTTAAATAAAAGCCAGTCCCCTTGACGTCACCGAAGGCTGTTTTAAAATGCAGATTATAAAAACGCTAAAGGAAAGCCTCCAAACTCCGGTCTCTTTCACTCATTGACCTTCAAACTGTGTCTGAAAAGAGTCGCGCTCCGAGAAACCGTTTCCAGTGCAACGAAATAAACAAGATAAGATCAACATTATTGTCCCCCGGAGGAAAATTGTCTTTTGCTCGTCGGGCCCCGACCCGGCAGGACATCTGATATGTCATCTCGGTTCAAGATGCTTTATGGGACTTTCCTCTGGATTCGTGCTCGGTCGCCGGCTCCAGGTCGATAAAGTGTAGGAGGAAGGTGTGCAGTGTGCTTTTAAAAGAACTTGGCTGTGCAGGATGAATGACTGACAGCTTTATTTTACTACAGTTTACTGCATTTTAATAAAAAATAGTGTGGATCAACCAGAGCACTGTCCTTGAGCCAAGAATTCAAAGAGGCTCCCAAAGGTCATCACATAAAATACAATAATAACTGAGATAAAAAACAGTATTTCTAAACTTTTGTTAATCATATCTAAAGATGATAAACACATAAATACATTTAAATGGACGCCACAGATTTCCATTCGAACATTAATTTGTTGAAGATAAAACATGATGAAAGGATAAATGTGTTTATAGTTAATAGGGATTTTGAGCCTAAAGTTTAAAGGGTATGAAGGGTATATTATCTTATATCAGGGAACCTTGGTTGTACTAAATCATGTCTGTGTTTGATTTAAAGCTACAACAAGCAGTTTTGTCACAGCTGATCTTTCATTGAGTTTGGAAAAGAGCTTTAGTCTCCAGTTTGTGTTTGCAGCAGCTCTGGACTCCTTCTACTACAAAAAAATGGTTTAATTTCCCTCTAAGATCTGCCCTGACCCAGTCTTCTGTGGAAAGCAATGAGGTCTTTGGCCTTTACTTCATTTAAGACTGTTTAAAGAGTGGGTTTAGGCATTTTAATGCTTTTCAGACGAGTACATACAACAATCAAGCTGATGTATGTTTAATTACTGTATATATGTAGTTTAACAGGACTTCTATAACATCCCACACATCCTATATATCCTACAATATAATACAGGAATGTTGGTGGTCCTAGAATATTTTTTACTTTTTAAATTAAATTTAATTTAATTTAATTTAATTTAATTTAATTTAATTTAATTTAATTTTATTTTATTTTATTTAATTTAATTTTATTTTATTTTATTTTATTTTATTTTATTCTTCTTTTATTTTTATTTTATTCTTCTTTTCTTTTATTTATTTTTTATTTTACTCTTCTTTTATTTTATTTATTTTTTATATTAAATTAAATTAAGATTTGATTTTATTCTATTCTATTCTATTAGAGGTTGCAATCATTGTATCCTATAGCTGTGATTCTAGCTGTGATTCTAGTGCATACTTTATTCAAAAATGTCCGTTCCTGGTGGTCGGTCCCTCGCTGCAGACGTCTCATTGTGTCCGAAACCCGTTCTAGTCACAAGATCGTCTGGAGAGAGATCCGAGTCTTCATCACGTCCATGTAAACACTTCCACCTCTGCCCCTAATGTTCTACCCCGTCCACTTTTGTGCAGTTTTGTCTGACCTCTCCGTGTGCGACCAATGAGACGCCCGCTGCATGTGATGTAACGGGAACGCGATCCGTGTGAGAGGAAAGCTGAGTCGGACGTCTAGAGTCAAGTCTTTCTCAGAGTTACACCAAAACGCTGCAGGAAAGAAGTGGACAGAGCATCTTTGGAGCCTTTCAGTCATTAATCTGTTGTTTGAGACTGGACTGAAATGATTTGGAAGTTCACTGTTTACTTTAATGTCTGCTTTTCTTCCTTTTTGGACTGGATTGAACACATTTATTCATGCAGGCCATGTTCTAAACCCTGATCCAAGAGTTATTAGTTGATAAATCATAGACAACAGACCTTCTAAAACTATTTGAAAGTTCATTCTTTACAATCTGCAAATGCTGACAGTGTAGATTGTATAATAAAGACAACTCGTGTGAGAATATAAGCATCTATTTTGTTGGATTGCAGAGAAGTTATCTTTGTTGACAGCAGAAGTCCCAACAGAGACGAGAGAAGGAATAATCTCTCAGTGTTTTATTGTCATCTGCTGCCGACGGTGAAGAAACTACGGCGTCTCATGTTGCACCGGATCAACAACTGAGTGGTTTTCTCGATAAACAAGAAGATGGTGGTGCAGATAAGAAAATGTAGTGTTTATTGAGTCAAAATAATACAAAATGTGCAAATATATACAGTGAGAGTATGTTTAATGATCAAAATGACAATTAAAACATTTGAGTCCAACATTTACTCATTGCATCTGTAATATGTTTGGAGCAGAGTAAAAGGAAATGTATATTAGCTTCTCTGTAACGAGCTGCAGACAGACCCCAGACCTGAAATAACCCCTTTCACCAACTCTTGCCCCTCCCACTGGGCTTTCATATTTAATAAAAGTAGTAAAGATAACTGTATTTTTAATTTAGGTGAATGAATTTATATTTAATATGCCTTGTATCTTTAAAAACACCACTATCGGGGCTTTTCCACTTACCAACGTTTTTTGTTTTTGTTTTTTTAATTAGTCAATAGTACTTTAGTATATTTAGTATTTTGGCAGCTCCTCGGTCCAGGTTCGAAGCGAGCAGAGCCAAAACTAAAATGTGAAGTCAGATTGCCGGCTGCTGATTGGTCAGAGAGTGTTGTGACTGGTGAGAGACTTCTTAACAACAATCAACCGCGCCATTTTTAAAACTGGTAACAGCGACCACAACAGTGACTGTCACAAAAAAAAAAAAAAAAAACACACATGAGACACGTTTTAAAACTTAATAACAGCCTGAAGCCATTACAACGTTGTACTCATCTTACCCTCAACCTCAGTCTCCAAGCAGCTTGTATCTGTTCGTCTTTGGCTCAATACTTCTGTTTGGTTTCACAAACCTTCGGTACTTTTCAATAACATTTCTCCTCGCCGCCTGCCGCTTTCTACCCTTCTCTCCTCGAACCTTCTCTCCTCGAACCTTCTTTCCTCAAACCTTTTCTCCTCTAACCTTCTCTCCTCGAACCTTCTCCCCTTCTCTCCTTGAACCTTCTCCCCTTCTCTCCTCGAACCTTCTCCCCTTCTCTCCTTGAACCTTCTCCCCTTCTCTCCTCAAACCTTCTCTCCTTGAACCTTCTCTCCTTCTCTCCTCAAACCTTTTCTCCTCAAACCTTCTCTCCTTTTCTCCTCAAACCTTCTCTCCTTCTCTCCTCAAACCTTTTCTCCTCGAACCTTCTCCGGTTTCTCCTCAAACCTTCTCCCCTTCTCTCCTCAAACCTTCTCTCCTCGAACCTTCTCTCCTCGATCCTTCTCTCCTCGAACCTTCTCTCCTCGATCCTTCTCTTCTCGTACCTTCTCCGGTTTCTCCTCGAACCTTCTCTCCTTCTCTCCTCGAATCTTCTCTCCTCAAACCTTCTCTCCTCAAACCTTCTCTTCTCGAGCCTTTTCTCCTCAAACCTTCTCTTGTTCTCTCCTCGAACCTTCTCCGGTTTCTCCTCAAACCTTCTCCCCTTCTCTCCTCGAACCTTCTCTCCTCGAATCTTCTCTCCTAAAACCTTCTCTCCTCGAACCTTTTCTTCTCGAACCTTTTCTCCTCGAACCTTTTCTCCTTGAACCTTCTCTGGTTTCTCCTTCTCCCATTTCTTCTCTCCAAATAAATCTATAAAGAACCTAATAAAATATCTAAATAATTTCACACAGACACTTTTTTTAATATGTTTTAGAGACAGTGGCACTCAGGAAAAAGCAGGAGGAAGATCTGAAGCGTTGATGTTCTCCTCAAAACCTTTTACTTAACACCATTGTTCTTTCTCCCACACTCTCTGTCTCTTTCCATTAAAAGTCTATAAAATGCCAGCAAATTTCCATATGATGATCTCAAACTCCATTTACAGTCTTGGTTTAACATAAAGCTCCATAAATGTGTCCGAGTCTGTGGGAGTAACCAACCTCCTGCTGCAGTAAACAAGTCACACAAGAGCTTTTAGGCAAAGTGCAGAGCTTCTTTTAAAATAAAGGGTTATGGGCCAGGCCAAAAATCTACTTAAAGCAGCATTTCTTACCTAGATATTCAACTTAATGTGAGAGAAATAAGAAAGTCCTGCTTACATTATGTCAAAGTCATTAAATCAGAGAGCGCTGCACTTATTTTAATATGAGCTTTGGAAATGGCAAATGGAGATGAAGTCTGTGGGCTGTTTCTGCTTAAATTCAGGTCTTCACTTTGAATTTATTACTGTGTCTCAATGTTCCCAAAAAGTTAGATGTAAAAAGGAAAGCACTGGCATCTAAAAGCGACGCCAAAACACATCAAATAGCAGCACTTTTTCCACTAAAATCATATTAGTGTTTGGAAATACAGGCCGTAAAATGGAATTTGTGAAAAAGAACTCCATACAGTCTCACCTACACTTGTACACATACATATAAAGCTAATTTAGCATTACATTTGACATAGTTAATTGTCAAAAGAGAAATGTCATTTTTTCTGTTTATTCCATTTGTTAATCCAGTCTTTTCAAATGCATAATAATGTTGTCTGACTGGAATCATAGTCGTTCAAGCTTCTCCAGGTTAAAAAACTTATAATGTGGTTGTTATTTAAGCTAATGCTGCACGTTTAAGGCTTAGTGGGACTGGAACTGGACCAGGCATCATTACACAGTTGACAGAACAGAGCCTGAAAACCACAAGTCAACATCTACCTATTGTTCAGAGCCAAACCCATTCATATTTTTTTTGATTACTCAGCTTTATTAATCCCCAATCCTCCACTGGCTGCTCTCTGTTGGTCAAAAACCCAATGCAGGGGATGGTCCATGTTGTTCAACTCTGCTGATGACGTGGGCTTAAAAGGAAAAACAGCAAATAATAACAGCTGTCTCTTCAATAATACATACAATACAATAAAAACTAAATATATTTTGTTCCAACAGTTATAATGGATGTATTTACTGGTCTTATTGGTTATTTTAACACTTTTACAACTTCAGTTTTGTCTTTTCCCTTTAAAAAAAAACATATATTCCCAATTTATGCAGCTTCAATTATAACATTGTTGAGATTATTTACTGTTTTTTCTGTCTATCCATTGTGCAAAAGTGTGTTGTGTAGTTTTTTAGCCTTTTCTTTCGCCAAAAGTGCAGCTTTATAATTCCACAATCCTTTTTAAAGCATGTGATCAGCTACGGTAGCCCTACAGGGACATGTTTTTGTCTGCTGTGCAAATAGGTTTCATGGTGGTTTCACTTTAAAATATGGAATAAAATCTGGAAAAAAAAAACTAAAATAAAACGTGTGAATCTTCTTCTTCAACAGAGCAGATGTCATTTGATCAAGTTATCCACATTTATCTTATTACAGTGTGAACTTTTTAAAAACATTTCAGTCTTTTGAGCAGCTTTAAGGAGGTGTTCAACCAAAGCCAGTCCTTGAAATCCATTTTTTTCCAATTATTTTGAAGAGTCCTAATGGCGCTGCTGAACACACGCCTCGATGGAGCCTAATCAGATTCTGCCTGTGAAAATTACACTCAAGTGTTTCTGAAGATTCATATTAAAAGGTCATGAATGTTCCCCTGGTGCACATTAGACAGCTCTGTTAGTCTCTCAAGGCGCTGTTTCTCTAAAGCGTCGGCTGACCATTGTTTAGAGATTTTACAGTCGACGAGATGAAGTCCTGGTTTAGTCCAAGCTTTAGTTCTGATCTAGTTTTACTTTAGAGGTTGTAGATGTTTTATTTAGTTTAGATTTAATGCAAAGTCCTGATATTCCTGTGTTTGGACCCAGTTTAGTCTTGTTTAGATTCAGTTTAGAAGCTGTTCTGCCCTATTTCTAGAACTTCTTGTCCCTGTTTGGTCCTGATTTAGTCCAATATTTAGTTTGAGTTAGAAGTCCTGTTGAGTCCTGCTTTATTATGGATTTCATTCCAAGGTTTACCCCTGGTTTACTCATTATTTAGTTCTTCATTTGGTCTTGTTTAATCCTATTTTAGTCCTAGATTTAGAGGGGTTTTAACACAGATTAAGCAGATACATTAGCTCTGATCTAGTCCTTATTTAGTTCTTGATCTGGACTGGTTTAATACTAATTTAGCCCTGGTTTTATTCTAGATTTTGCAGCGTTTAACACAGATTAATACTTTGGTTGCTCAGAGTGCAGCCCTAATGTGTGACAGTTATTTATTTATATATTATTGTAATCATTTGGGGTTCAATTCTAGGTTTAACCCTGGTTTAGTCCTAGTTATTCTTAGTTTTGTGTTATTTTTAAACCTAGTTACTCCTTGTTTAGTCCTTTAGCTTTTGTCTGGGTTTAATATTTGTTCAGTCTTGATCAAGTCCTGGTTTTAAGCACCGTTGCCTCCTTGATTTCACCTAAATCCCCGTTTATTGCCCGTAGTGGCTGTTTGTAGGACACATCCCGAACATCTGAGTGTACTCTCGGTGTCGGCGTGTCTCCTCTTACCGGCCTCGCGCCTCTGGGGACACGGCGAGGATAATAGATGTTTTGTGTCCGGGGAAAAGCCATTCTGTGTGTTGTCCAAGGAGAGAATGACCTGCCATCACCGTTCAGCGCCGAACCTTCGCCTGTAGCCGCCTCTGTGTCTGTCTCGGTGTTTTGTATTCGTCCCACTCGCTCAGATTAAATTCTGTCGGCAGTGGTCACTCTGGAGGAATAGACTCGGCTGTCGACTTGATCTCTTTGTTGTGACTTTTTAAATCCCTGTTCGTTTTGATTCGATTTGACTGGGACTTTGTAATTCCTCCATGTATTAGCGAACGTAATGGCTTGACTTCTGAATAAATTTGCCAAGAAATCTGTTTGTAATCCCGACCAAACCAAAGAAACGGTGCATTGTGTTTTTAAAAAGGTGTTGTTTAAAGTCCTTCTGAACTCCCTCCAATGGGGCCCATGGGGTAAAAGGGGCCCATAGAGACAAGAGGCCCACATTGTCTCTTTATCTGCTCTGTCACCTTCAAAAAGTCGTCATAATCTCATCTTTTTTTGGGTTGTGTCTCTGTCTCTAAAGCTCTGCTGCTGATGCTAGTTATTCATTATAAGTTATAAAGACTAAAGAAAGATTTTGACTCTATCTGGTATTTTTTCCCCCACTGTTACTCTGCAATTAAAGTGTAAAATGTTAAAAGACTTGTAACTGGACTTGGACTTGAACCAAAGACTCAGACTTCACTTGGACTTGAACCAAAGACTCAGACTTCACTTGGACTTGAACCAGACTCAGACTTCACTTGGACTTGAACCAGACTCAGACTTCACTTGGACTTGAACCAAAGACTCAGACTTCACTTGGACTTGAACCAGACTCACTTGGACTTGAACCAAAGACTCAGACTTCACTTGGACTTGAATCAAACGTCTCAGACTCTACTTAAATCAGAACCAGTCACACAGACTCGCTTGGACTTGAACCAGACTCACTTGGACTTGAACCAGACTCACTTGGACTTGAGTCTCTGAAAAGACTTGATGTTTCTCCAAAGATTAAAAGAATATTATTAGAAACAGTTCATTTTCTTCAATAGTTTGACAGATTACACAGAGTTAAGTGTTACTCTCATGACGCTGCCTTCAAATGCTCTCTGTAAAACTCAGCGCTACAGGGCTTTACAACCAAAGGACAAAAAGCAGCCACACATTCAACATCACTGACACCAAAGAATTAAAAAAATCATTATGACAATACTTTTCTGACTAAATATTCTTTAGAAATACAAACACTTGTCTGTTGTACTTGCTTTATCATTTTTTGTTAAATAAATACAGATTTAAAACCATACATTGTTTAATTTTCACATAATATTAGTGTTTTTGAAAAGACTTTAAAGGACTTGAAACCTATCTAAGTATAGCTTAGCTCGTTTTCTGAATGGACTCTGCATAAAAGCAAACACACATCGTTTTTGTTTTTGTTTTGTTTTTTGTATTTTCTTCTGTTTTAAAAGAGACAGACTGAAAAAAAAATATTGGGAGACATTCCTCAAATCTACTGGAATCTTGTGGAAATGGGCTCAGTGCTGTCGTACAGATTATTTTTAATAAATACGTCGACATAGATGAGTTCTCTAGACCTCGTTAGACCTGTGAGACTTTAAATAAGAGTACTTCAAAACAACTGTATGAATAACAAATACTTTATCAATGGAACTATATGATATACAGTCTAGTTTACTGTAATTGTACTTTCGGTTTGTTCTTGTACTGCATCGTGGTACTACATTGTCTATATGTCCGTTCTATTGGGATTATGTTTGGTTTTTTGTTGTTTTTTTTCTACACCTGGGACTATACGGATTTAAATTAGCATTCGACGTTCATTAATATGCACCGTCTCAATCAAATAAATGAATAAATGAAAAAAGACGGTAGTGCTAACCGTTCCTCTAAATACAATCACAATCTTCTTTATCAAATGTTTTCACAGCTGGGTTATATCCCGTTCTCTCATCACATAAATACACATCCATTATACTCTCACCTCTGTCTGTACATTATCCTAACATCTATAATTAATCACAACAGCCACCTCTTGCTCCGTGAATCAGCGGGACACTGTCACACGTATCATCCCATAATTACCACGCTCCATTCACTTCCCTGTCAGTCTCTGCTCAGAGAAGACCACCGGCCGCTCACGTCCCCATTATGTCACATCCAGACCCTGCGTCCTGACCTTCAGACGCTGCATTAGGGAATAAAAAGACACCTTCCCATCAGCTTTTTTTACATTAAATGTTCCAAACTGATCCTGAACCTGCCCAGACATCCACTTTTGTTCCCATTCTGCCTGATTTTGCGACCTATTGGGTTATTAAAATGATACCGTCCCGTCATGCGATAATAAAAACCCACCGCGGAGAAAAAGCAAACTAAACGTATTTTACACTCCGCTTGTCTCCAGTTTGCTTCACTGATTCACACTTTGTAATGTGTTCAGCCCGTGTCTTGTAAAGGAGACGGAGGATAAGAAGCTGAGCAGCAGAGAAAACGCTGGGAAACATTTATCTTTTCAGTCGAATCAGAATCGAACTGATTTAAAGAACTTGTGAAGTAATATGACACATTTAGTAGTGACTTGGAAGACACTCTTTACTAATTATCAGTTCATTTTGCCATTGTGTAAATCTGGTTTAACAAATGACACACTTTTTGGCACTTTACAAGTGTCTGAGCTGCTTTAGCCAGTTAATTTTTCTGTGGAATGAGCAAAATATTTACTTAACTCTTGTGTTTACCCCTTTTAATGGCAGCGCCGCACAACTTTTAGCCCAAAAATATATATGCTCCTAATTTTTCTGATGGTTTTTAGACCTGAGATCATGTCTGTCTCATTGATATAACACCCTCATCTGGACAGAAACCTGCAATATAACTTTCTTCTTGAGATGAGCTCTGCCACACGACGCATATAATAAAGAAAATAGTCCAATACACTGGACACTAACAGAGTCAGATTTCTACAAAATACACTAAAATAACCTACTGCTTCAGAGGACGTGCTCTTTCTTACAAACTTGCCGTTAATCTTCTCTAATTGTAAATAAAGATGGCTGCCAGTGCAGTTGTACAGAAAAGGATCTGGATAAAAGTGACACAGGGTTGCTTTGAGACAAGAAAAAAATAATAACTTTTCCTAAACCAGCCCAAGGAAAAAGAAAATAAAGAAATTGTGTTTGTTTACATTTTTAGAAAAGCTGCACATTGACACACAAATAACACAGGTCTGAATGTAGTTTTTAGGTCTATGTTTAGTCTTGTTTAGTCTTTATACTTGGTTCAATATTCAGTCCTTGATTTAAGCCTGAGTCAGTCTTAACTTTAGTCTTCGTCCAAACAAAGACAAGTCCTTATTTAGTTCTTGTTTAATCCTTTTTGAGATAAAAGCTTATGAAACGGAGAAAACAACACGTTATTCCCTAATCCAGTGCTTTAATGGTGACATAAGCAGGGCCTGTGTTGAATATGTTAAATATAATGTAAACAATAGCCTCAGTAGTGTGACCGTAGTACAGCTGTGTTTGGTTTGTGTTTGTTAAAGTAAAGACCAAGGCAGAAACCAACCCACGCAAAGCAATTAGCGCTGAGTGGTCCTCCACTGAGACCACCTGAGTCCAGCCGGTGACGGATGAGTCTCTGCTCGGTTCAGACTCAAACCTCCGTCAGAAGTGTATGACTAACACAGGCTTTTGTGTGCACAGCTTGTCCTCAATGACTAAGATACTAGAAAAACCCATTTATGAGTAAGACACAACAAAGGGGATGATGGGATATGTGAATGAGACACAAACAGACCACTCAGAGAGAACAGGTTTGGGGAAATACTAGAGAAGACCTTCTGAGCAGCTGCGAGTGGATGTGTCATTTCAACACAGACCTGCTTTTCTTTCACAAAAACATCATCAAACCTTGTAGTAAACCTTTTGATTGCGATATTTTGTCCTTTTCATGAAAATTCTAACCTTTTTCTGCGTCTACACTGCTGTCAGTAAACGTCCCTGGATCCTGAGTTAATCTATGATGATGATGTGTTTAATAAGAGTTGCATCTAAAAAAGGTTCTTGTTTTTTTAGGTTTATTTCCGTATTAAGTGTCCCATCAGCCGTCCTATGTGGTCGCACCAATGGACCTAAAGCATGGACAAAGCAGTGCAAATAGTGGCATTTAGTGGAGCTGCTGCTGCATGTGTGTGACTTTGTGGGACTGGAACTGGACTAAAGCTCTGTCCTGGGCCACAGTTCCTTACAGAGAGCCAACAGAGCACAACAGAGGAAAGAAAAAAACAGGCCAAATGCTTGGAACAAGACTGACTTTCCACTTGTTTCAGTCAAACGGAAGAAAAGTTTGTCAATATTTAAAGCTCCACGTCCTGATTTTTGTATAAAACTGGACAAATCAGCGTCAGGACGACAACTATCTCCTCCTCGTTAAACATTATGTGATTGAATTTACAGTTTTCTGCTTTTCTTTTTTCAGCTGTTTCTCTGTTAAAAGACATATTCAGCTGAAAATACACTTTATCTGCAGCTATTAAACTTCCTGGAACGTCATGTGACAAGTGTCGACCAATGGGAGCGCTCCTTTTTGGAGTATGTGATTGTCCAAGGTTTTCTGTTCCTGAATAGAGGTTCTCATCTATTACAATCCCTTAGAATAAAACACACATGATTGATTTTACCATAAACTATTTGGGTTTAAACCATTTAATAAATACCAGGTACAGTCCATTTAATCTCCACTGAATCAACACATTTTACGGTGATGTTTTGTCGTAACAATTGATGATCTTTTAAATTTAATATTGCGCCCCGTTGTAAATGGAGCTTATTCACTGTGAGATTTAAAAAAAAGAAATCTGTGAATCCGTGGACTGACCTGAAGTCTGTGAATCTAATCAGAGCCTCTCAGACAAAACAGCTGCAGCTCTTACGGCATCGAATCTGAAAAAAGTTTCCATAGGAGCATAAATTACAGCTCCACACTTCTCTGAACATACATCACACCGAAGCAGAGGCCAGACTTTGTTTGTGGTGCATCGCGGCTCTGATTAGTGCAGATTGGGTGGTTTCTCTGTTGCGGTCCCTCTTCATCATTTGGGCTGATTGCTCAGATTGGTGCAATACACAGCGGGACACGAACAGGGGCCACACAGCTGCTCCTGCTTCAAAGTTTGTCAGTGCTCGGGATTTTAATTCTTCTTTGTAAATAGATTTATACTCTTCAACCTGAACATGACCAGATTTTCACATTAGAGCCATTAATTAATAGAGTTTCCAGTTTAATTGTGGCAGCTTTGTGGAAGTGTTTCATGGTTTGAACCAAGAGAGCGTCATCCAAGTCTAGCTCCTGTAAAACGTTATATTAGCAGATAACGCAATGTGATAGATTTGAATAGGTTTTGTTGCATAATAATTGTTTTCAAGCTATTTTCTGGTTAAAGAAAAGTCAAAATGAGTTATTAAGTAGAGTATTAGACTTGTGCACACATCTGAAAATGCAAATGCTCCTCTCATTCACTTCCAAAACAAAATTCAAGATGAATGGACTCTTTAAATTCAGTTTTTTCACAATTTTCCAGAGACAGAGACTCTAACTCTCAGAAACATCTGCTAAAAATGTGCCTAAAACTGTTCAGAACAAGAACAAGGCAAGCTTCTTTTGAGGAAACCTTTTCATATTAAAGCTTTATACATTTTCCTCGTTGGAGAAGGGTCTACGCTGGATTCATAAAGCATAACTCTGTGCCGCTCTTTCCTCATTAATTAACATAGTATTAACATATAATTAGCATAATGAATGGCCCAACAATGCCCATATTTGGACATAAGACCTGAGTTTATTGAAGGCAGATAGTTCCACCAAAGCAGAAAATGCAAACGTTCACACTTTTTAGAGCTTTTAGTGCTTTTAGTGGTCCCTGCTCTCGGGATTTGATCTTTATTACAATAACAGAGCATAAAATAAAATGTTATAATAAAAAATACGTTTATCAGGAAAAAAAACAACAACAAATCTTTGTCATTTGGTTGTTGTTATTGTCTGTTGTAAATTGTAATTATCAAAATAATTTACATTGCTATTTAAAGATTCAAAAGACTAAATGACAGCCTCTTCTATCTTCTGCTTTTCAACAGACTCAGTGCGTCCAAAGCTTAGAGGAACTGGATAATAATTCCTTCAGGGATTTGATCTTTGAGAAGATTTTTTTGTGAAGAAACGCCAAAAAATAGAATAAATAGAAATGAAAAATTGAGTGCACGAAGCTTAATGAATGAGGCCCATTGTCATTTTGTCTTTTCCATTTTCTTCTCATTTTTGCCCAAGACTAGACTGCAGTGTTTCCACCTTTAGCTGTGATTAGACCACACTGATGGAACCAATGTGTTACCAGTGTATTATTATAAATATGGTACACTTTCTTGGGATGAATACACAATATAAACCGAACTGTACATATAATAAATAAATGATAAAAAGTTGAAGGCAGACAGGTAAAAAATGAATAATAAATTGAGTCTTTCCTGTTTTTTCTTTCTTTTTTGTGGTTGATCTTATGTAAAAAAGTGAAATAAAAAGTCAAAACAGGCCCGAAAGTGTAGAATATTAAATCTCCTTACATTTCCTCCCGTGAATGTAACTAGGACAAGGACAATAGTTCAGAGTTACGGCTTAATCAGGGTATGAATGTCATTTAAAAGGCCTCGGGGAAAACAATGCTAGAGGTTATTGTAAGTGTAGCTTCTATGACGCAAGGTTTACGACATATTCTGCAATAACGGTTCATCTTTACACTATTTATGTCTTTAGTCTACGAACAACACATAATAAAATCAAACATAAGCCGCTGGCACTGACCTAGTTATATTTTCTATTAACTATTATGAGAAATAAGTCCCTCAGATGTTTTATTTACTGTAGTATAAAGAAACATAAGGTTTAATGCATTCAAAATGAGTATTATATTCATATTTATCATTTCAACAGCGACAGGCAGCGAGGAGATGGATCATAAAAGGTCTAATTATGACTTTTAAATGGTGATGTCTCGATTCTAAATGTGAAAATAATGAGGGTTATCATTAGTTTGACGAGTGGCAGCTCATTGGACGCGTCACGAGCCCGACATCGACGGATCAGATGGTTCTGTTGCTGCTCACAAATGTCACACACACAGTATATACCTGAGGTCAAAGTGCACATATTCTCAGTGGATACTAATGAAGAGTGTTTTAAACATCCTCACGCTCCGCGGTGACCTCTGACCCCAGCTCACGAGGGAAAACAATGCATTTTTTATTAATTTAACATCACATTATGCTCCCGTTGTCATGGCGTCCTTTTCTTTTTTGACATTTAAACTTTTAATTCTTATCACGTTTTATGTTGCTTTTCATTTGATTTCACTTTCAAACCAGTTTTTTTTAGCCTTGAGGAGTGCTCTTGATGTTTTGAGAGAGTTACTGAGGACAGAGAATAAAAAGTGAGTAAATCCTCGTGTGAAGCGGTGCAAGAGACTCAAGGGAAAGACATATTCTGCAATAAACAGGAAAAAGTGTATTGTTTCTGGTTTATTCCCTGCCTTCTAATCTTTGTGTTTAGAGACACACACAGGTTTACTGTATTTTGTGGACGCACACTTTCTATTGGAAACAAAACATCTGTCGTAGTTTAAAAGTCCGTTTGAAGTGACTCAAATAAAGTTTATTGTAACAGGAATCATCTGAAAAAATGAGACCGTAAGACGTGATCTAGTCTTTATAATTAAGGATTTTAATAGATTTTGTCCAATCACAGCTCACTTCAGGTAAAAAGGAGCGCTCCCATTGGTCGACACTGATGTCAACAACGAAGGAACAAGGAAATAAACCAAGGAAATGGGTTATTCTGTTGGAAATACGTCTTATTTTACAGAGAAACAGCTCAAAAAAGATAAAAATAGAGAAACAGCAGCAAATGAAACATGGATAAATGTTGTCAATGCTTTGACGCAGTGTTTAATGAGACGGAGATAAAACAGAATTACTAACTTACAACAGAAAACTCCAAAGATAAAAGTGTCAGGTCAGCTCTAAACTTTGATTTAATGTAAAGTATTTGTATTTTGTGAAGGAAAATCCGTCTGGTTTTATCATTTTTAAATAAAGGATAGAGATGTTGCATTTGTTAAAGTTTGGTAAACACTGCTGTTCTGTTTTTCTCATTTTTGCCAAAGTAAGAATTTTATCATCCATTCAGTTTTACATTAACTGTACCTAAATGCAGCACCGTACATTCCACTTCTATGGGACACTTCATACTCTTTTACAACAGAAGCTTCTCTAAAACCTCTCTGTTCTGACCTGCTCCAGACGGAAAGTGCCTTCAGAGACTTTGAGAGTGAGAAATGATGGATCAGTTTTTATTTATTTATTTATTTTTGGAAAGATGGATGAGTTGGCAATGCCCCGGTTTGAGCCCAGGCCAGAAGTTCCTCACTTTTTTTTAGTTTGCACGAATTAAACGGCGAGTTATTCAAATGATCTTTGTTTTTTTCCCCAAAATATATCAAGTTGTAATCCATATTGAAACCAAATAATTAAACGTGCTGCGGAAATATTGGATAAACGTAAATGTTATGCAAATATACAGTTACAATGCAGTTAAAGCCCAGTTATTTACCTTTTTCATTTACACGGGTTCTTTTAAATGATTTATAGACTGCTCAATGCTTATTTATTTACTTGCTTTGTTGATAATAACATTGCATTTTACTTGATTATGACAATTTGAATGAATATTACCAGGGATTTTTGCAGTTTACATTCAAACACAACAGTAATAAACATTTTTTTTTTTTCCTGTAATGTAGAGCCAAGTTACACAATCCAAAATAATGATTATAAACAGTTCTTTTTGCGTCAGACAATGACTCACTGCAACAAAGCACTGGTCTCTACAGAAGAATGAGCTGCTCATTGGTGAAAGAGTGGGAGCAGGCTTGTATCAAACATAAATTATGTTTACTCCAACATTTATTCAATTATTCCACACGCAGCTGCATCAAGAGGCAAGAGCGAGTTGTGTTCAGCGACACACGAGGGATTTACTCCGACGAAGCTGTTACTGATACGTGACTTTCAACATGTCCTTTACCGTGAATTAATATGTTTTACTTCACATTTATGCATAAACAACAGGGACAAGGGAAAATATGTGTTAGTGCATGAAAAAGTCTCAGTGAAAATGTTTCAAAACTGCTTTTAATCATAATAAACACATGAATAACCACAGAAAAGATGTGTTTTAAATGACTATGATCATCTATACTTCATATTTTAAAAAAAGAAATTCCAAGGAAACAATTATGGCTTGTTTTTATGTTTCTTTCGATGTCTAAAACGTGCAAAGTTCAAGATAACGTTCTAAAAATGATCCACTCTTGGAGTACAACAAAACACAACAAAAGAAGAGTTCAAAATGCTTTAAACAGTATTTGTTGTTGTTGTTGTTGTTGTTGTAAACGCCTGATGGATCACATTTGATTTTCAAATGTCTCAAATGTTTATCCAAAAAATGTTTTTAGATTCTGTTTTTAGGTTTCATAAATAAATCAATTTCAAAATGTTAAAAATGTTAGAATTTTCTGCCTATTATTTCATATGTCTGACACTGATGGAGACTTATTGTGACATGAGTGCACTACAAATTAAACTGGACTTCATCGTTTTCAGGGCGTTTTCAGTCCAACCCGAGGTCCGCACTAAGAACTTCTATCTTTTAGTTTCTCTACAGTTTTTAAAAGCGGATTATGAGACTCTTCCTGATGCTGCGTTCACTGTCGTCCTGTCTCCTGTAGATTATTTTACTGTGGTGAATGTGTCTCATTTTTACAGTTGAACTGGAGAAATACACTAATCAGACTGGAGCAGAGCCTATAGAGACAATTTATTATTAATATAGAATTAATACAAACAGTAGAAACTTCAAATGCACTGTTAAAGACATGATTTAAATCACTTTAACGCTCTTTAGGAAATTGACAGCTTCACAGGAGACATCTGCAGGAAAAACAGAGCCAAACATGAGATGAAACAACATAATTTATGTGTTTTTAAATCTGGATTATATCTGTTTTGCTCGTTTCCTTCCTCCATTCGCTCTTCTTCGTGTGTTTAATCGTCCATCTTCCTGCATTTGGTCCAAAACTCTGAATTATCAACTAACGTGCTTTCACAAACGAACCGGACCAAGACCAAAGAGCAGGTTTAAAATAAATTGTATTTTACAACAGAATAATCCATTTCCTGGATTTATTTCCTTCCGCTGTGTTCTCATCTATTAAAATCCTTCATTATAAAGACTAGATCACGTCTTAAGGTCTCATTTTTTCAGACGATTCCTGTTACAATAAACTTTAGGAGATTACACTAAAAAACTAACTAAATGGAAAATGCTTGAGATGGTATGTGGTATTATTTATATGGAGCTGCTTTACGTGCACCTTTGCATTTACAAATTGAATGTATTCAAATATCTGAATGAATATTACTGCCTTGCTCCATATTAAAGCTGGGGTTTAAATGCAGTATTCAGTATTAAAATATGCATTAAGATCTGACTCGTGTGTTATCGGAGGAGAGGACTCCCACTCAGAAACACGCTCCGTATGAATTCATTCATAACCTGTTGGTGTTCAGGGTCGAGCAGGGCTGTAATAACACACACTCGTCATTGAATATAAATAGAGGAGCATATTGGTGAATGCTGAACGTGGAGTGGAGACATATTGACGGCATCTGTTCGTGTTCAGACAACCTCCTCGATGCAACCGTTTATTATAATGTGGGTAAATAGTTTAAATGTGTCGGTGCAGCCCTATTGACAATGTTTATGATAAAATGTGAAGATTATGTGCCTCTAAAGGATAAACATATTAAGCTCTTTTCATAAATGCTACGTGTTTGTGTGTTCGTGAAGAGTCCAGGTGGTGCTGCTTAATTAACTTAACACAAAGCTAACGGACGAATGAGCCGACTCCTTTGTGGTGAATGTGATTATTGAGATTACTGTGATTTAAATGTGCAATTTAAACAGGGATTACCTGATTGTTTTGCTGTTGCATTTAGTTTTTTCAGTGTAATCACTTAAAGTTTATTGTAACAGGAATCAACTGTGAAAAAATGAGACCTTAAGACGTGATCTTGTCTTTATAATGAAGGATTTTAATAGATTTTGTCCAATCACAGCTCACTTCAGGTAAAAAGGAGCGCTCCCATTGGTCGACACTGATGTCAACAACGAAGGAACAAGGAAATAAACCAAGGAAATGGGTTATTCTGTTGAAAATACGTCTTATTTAACAGAGAAACAGCTGAAAAAAAGAAAAGCATCAACAGAGAAAAGGGAGGCAACGTAAAACACAGATAAATACTGTCAATTCAATCACGTAATGTTTAACGAGGAGGAGATAATTGTCGTCCTGACGCTGAAGTCACAGCTAAGCTAACGCTAAACTCTAAACTTCAGTTTGGTCAAATGGATGAGTATTTTGTGGTTTTATTTATTAATAAAAGAGAAGCAGGAGAGGTCTCTAGGCTGATTTTGGAGGAGAGTGGAGTCTGAGACAGGGACAAGAAAAGAAAATCAGGAACAACTTTGTCCTTTCCAGAGCCTTAAAGTTGAGTGAGGAGTTGAAGTGAGGATGGTGTTGACGCTGAATCCTCCAGCGGCTCGTTCCACTGGCCTCTGTCCTCCTCGTGTCCTCTGTACTTCATCAAAACGCTGCTCTGTTTGGACACCTGCTGCCGACACATAACACTTAACCGCCCCGCTGAGAAATACACCGAGGCTTAACAAAGAGGAAGTTCAAGTTTGTGAAAGAAACTCAAGATAAGACTTTTAATTTCCAGGAGAACAGGCAATTACTTCTGACTGATGTTGGTTTATTCTGGAAAACTCTGCTTTTATTAAATGACTTGAGTCTACAGTGGGACTTTCAAACAAAAAGTATGTGTATTTAACAGTAATAAAACTCTAGGGAGTGCTAATTACATTTTTCAAGTTTACTTTAACACGTCATGTGTCATTAAAGATGCAGACAGAACACTGTGAAGCTGGATTGGAGACGATTAGTGAAGTATCACAATCTCTCATTTCATTTATTAAACAGAAAAGGTTCAAAGACTCCATCAGCGACAAGAAACGAGCCAGAAAAGTGAAGGAGGAGGAAAAACTTTGCACAGAAAGTGTCAAAAGTATCTGCTCCAGCGACTAGCAACACTTTAAAGTAATATCCTCAGGTTGAATCTGTCACACTGCACTGTTTCTTGACCAAATGCACTCACTTTATAAAGACAACTGTATATTATGTCCATAGTTACTGTATTACTGTAAAGTTTAACTGTAAATACACACCTGTAATGCTCAGATTTTTAGTATATACTGTTTATATTGAATATTCTGCACTTACTCCTACCGCTTACCGTTTCTTTCTACTTGTACATTTGTAATAACAATAAAGTTCAGTCTAATCTAATCTAATCTTGTCATTTATAGGTCTATATGTCGATACACAGTGTGGTATTTTGCACAAAGTGGCTTTAAATGTCTACAATATCTTCAGATCTTCTTAGTTTCAGAGTACACTAAATGAATAATTCATAACGACAGTATTTAGACTCTGCTCTGGACGTTAGTCTGTACTTTTTGCACATGTATCATTCAGTCTCATTTTGCAGATGTGATTAGTTTCTTGTGTGTTTTTTTCTTTAAAAATATCTCAGACACAAACAGAACGAGTTGGTAATGTATCTGGGGTCAACTAACGAGCATCAGACTCAAATAAAAAGAGAAACCCGGCCTGGTTCTACTTTCAAAAGCTCACCTATAGCAGACAGATGGACAAACTGGCTTTACTCACAAATGCATTACACTAATCCCACTGTCTTCTCGCGGATTATCGTCTTAACAAAACCTCAACTGTCAGACGACTTGATAATGATGCTGTCAGTGTGAAAAACCACAGCTGTTATTCTCCGTCGTCACTTTTGAAGCAGAACGAGGAAAAGTAAAACAAAAAACTCCATTGTTTGTGCGGAGTTGAGACGCCGGCTGATCAGTATTCAGTCGAAGCCTTCACTCAAGCTTCTAGCGTTGTTCCTAATCAGACGGCGATAATACAGATGAGGCTGCATTCCTCGTAGGACAAGATAATGACAGATAACAGAACGAATCAGACTCCAATAATAATGAGACAATCCTATCTTTACTTCCCTTTTTCTTGGGTTTTTGTCACGTATCTTTCAGTCTTCTGTCTCTGTCGGTGCGGTCTGTCTGAAAAAAGAACTGATAAGAAGAACAAGTAATTCTCTGTTGAGCTTTACAGTTATCTTAAAGCTTAAAGAAAGAGCGGAATAAAAAGAGGAGTTAACCTTTCTCAAGATCCAGACCAAAACTTCACCTCCACCTCCACGATAAAAGGAAGGCTATAACACGACACAGATCATCTCTGAAGTTATTTACTTTTTAGTTTCACAAAGACAAGTGTAAACTCTGGTTCAGATGAGTTTAAATGAAAATAAAGTTGGGATAGACTGTGATGAGACAGACATTTCTGTGTCTAACGTATACCTCACTTAACCTTTATAATTTAACCTTAACCGAGAACCAATTCTTATTTACAATGACGACCCGGTCAAGAGGCATCACGAAAACACAAAAAAATAGATAAGAGCTAGAAATACACGTTCATACAATAAAATATCATTCGTGCAACAAATACAAGGTCTAAAGTACAATGTGAACAATAAATACAGTGACCTTTACACAGAAAAGTTATATTAGTTAAAAGAAAGAGATAATTCTATATAGGGCAGGCTTCGAGGATGAGCAGGTTAATGAAGCTGTTTGAACACAGATTATAATTAGTTTTGACAATATTAAGAAAGAAGCACATGTTTGAGGGGGTTTTACTAACGAGGGTTTTGTAGATAAACAGAAACAAGTGAGATTGTTGTGGTGTGTGTTCAATGGATGAACGCTCTCTTCCACTGAGTTTAATGCGGATTTAAAATAAAACTTGCTCTCGTTTCTGATTTGTTGTTGTTTACAGTTCTCATTGGTTCCTGAATTCTGAAAATCAAACTCAAACCTCAAGGGACCAGACTCATTTTTGGGGTAAACAGCTGGACTTTAATCATTTATTTCTTGTAATTACGAGACGGTATTTAACTGTATATTTTGAGTGAACGAAGTGCAGTTCTGAGACAAATCGACGGTGACGAAGAATAAAAGATGCTGCTCTAAGGCCATTGTGGAAACTGTTGTTGATATGTTTATTTATTATAAATGCATTTGTTTGTGAGGGATAGAAAGTGAACAAACACACACAGATTATTCAAAAATGTGCGTCTGAATGTGTCAGAGTTGGAGAAAGGCTTTGTTTTTCACGTTTATGTCTGGTTTGACTTTAATAGATCCCACCGTTGTGTAAATTTGCTTTGGACCAAGTGTAAAAACCCCAAAATCTGGACTAAAAAGTACAAGAAATGATCAAGAAATGATCTGGTGCCATAAACAAGACACACTTTGACACGTTCTCAAATGTTCAAAGTGTAATTTCCTTATATTTTTTCACAGATTGAACTCTTTTGTCAGATTTAGTTTGCGTGACAGTCTTTATTTCAGACGCCGCTCTTGTCGAACCCGTTTATTTCTTCTTTTCCTTGAGAAGTTTGCAGGGTCACAGCAGAAAGAGGCTGACAGTCGTAACATGACATCAGTACGTCAGTGTTACACAACAAACCTTTCACATACGTGCCACGTTATATCACACTGAGCCACTTTTATCCTTCATCCAACGATTATTGTAGTGACGTAATGATTAGAAAGCGGCTGCAGAGGCTTTGTGCTGTAATATTTGAACAGTGGAAATGGGATTGTGTTATGCTTTTTATTTAATTAGCATCAAACACGTCTGAAACAACTTTTTCATCACGTTTAATGGAAGTAAAGGGCATAAATAAACCCTCTGAAGGTTTTTATTGCACATTAGGTTTGGAATAAAAGACACATTAATAAGCTAATGTAATGTAATAGTCACAAATCACAATAGAAGTGTATTTATTTGATTTAGAAACTAATTGTTTTATTTCTAATGTGTAAAATAGACCAGAGTGCATTCGTTGTAAGAAGTGGTTAATATTAGAAAGAAGCTGAACTATTTAAAGCTTATTACAAAATGGTGTGTTTTACTTGAAGGGGATTAGTTACATAGAGATGAAGACAAAAAGGCAGAGATAAAAGTGACTTGTTTTCCAAACCAGACACAGTTCTGGTTGTAATATAGTCTGTAACATGTAGATTATGATGGGAATTGTTGCTGCGGTTTTAAAGTATTTGCAAAAAACAATGCTGCAGGATTCTTCTGTGGGATTTTTAACAGAAGAGATTGTTTGAATGTTTTTTGGACTTTTTGTGGAACTGGAAATCAAGAGGAGGAGGATTAAAAAGGCATGACTCTGTAGTTGGACTGGAACTGGACAGTCTAGAACGTAATTGCCCAATGTTGAGCTAAAGGTTGTCATGTTTTGTGATTGAAATTGCAAACAGACGACTGCTGTAATCTGCAGTGACGCTCGAACGTACTGAACCATTGGCTATTGACTGTGTTATTTACATTAACTTTAAAGAAAATCGGTAACTATAAGAGCATCCAGGCAGGTTTGTACTTTTGCATCAGTCCAGAGCTTGTTCTATTTTGATGGATTGTTGGAAATTCTGGGTCAAACAGTGTAAGTTCAGGCTCTAATCAGACTTTAACTCATCAGAAAGAAATGAAGACACAGACAAAAGGCTTTTTAAACAAACAGACTTTTGCGTTCGGTCCGTGGTCCAATAATACATTTACATTTATGAGGGAAAAAGTATGGGCAGAAAAGAGGATTGTGAACAGAATCAGAGTGTGACAAATGGGAAGCTTTACCCTCAATAAAAAATATAAATATGAGTAAAAATGATTGATGTATTATGTGATTTGACTCTGATCATTTATTATAAGTATTAGAAATGTAGATGTAGGGCTCCAGAGATCTGTTGTGGACCTGTTGTTGCCATTATTTCCTTTTGTAATAAGTGCTTTTTGACATTTGTAAACTAAACTGTCCAACTTTATTCAATTCTTTTAGTAAATTCGTGTCAGAGTGTGTGAGTAAAGTGAATTAGTGCTCGCTAAATGAAATGATTTTTTTATGCCACGAGAGAAACAATAAACACTGACAATGAAAAATGTTGAAGTGATGTGTTTATTGCAGAAGCATTTGAAGCTTATCCAATGAAAAAAGTATTGTAATTTCCATGTAAACCGTGTTCTCTCCCTGTGTATACTGCTCTAATATTACAGCTTCAACCTAAGACTCTTGCCTTTTGTCAAATCCAGGTGGTGCCTTTTCGACGGACATCATCACGTCGTGAACAGATCCAGAGGCTTGTGTCACAACCGTCCAGCGTCGTCCTTCACATAAATCCTCATCTGTGTCACGTAACAAACCCTCCCACTCAGAGCAGCCCCTGACTCACTCCAGCGTCGGCCTCGGAGACGTGTCAATCCTCCTCCTCCGTTCCTATAACGTCTCATTAGCATTCACAATCTGCTCCACCTGGCCCCTCTCCGAGTGACGGCGGGTTTGAAGAGTACAATTTCTGCTATATTTGACATTTATTAGTGAAACAAGCCGCGGTGGGCTCCTGATGCGTGTGACATTTGTAGGAAAGCGCTGCAGCAGAGAGGCTTGTTTTTGTAAGACGTACACGGATGGAGCGCTGGGAAAAAAGCAGATTGGATGTATAAATATTGAATCGGTCGCAGTGAGTCATGCAGACGGCTGGTTAGAGTGAGGTGGACTCGTGAGGAGTGGGAGGACCGTGTCAAAGGTGGCCCCTGTCTCACGCTTCACAATAAACTAGCTGCTCATTTTATGCCGTAATTGCTCATGTTTTCTTAGAGATCTGTCCAGGTTTGTGCTTTTATGAATAGTCTCAGAGCCAAGTTCTCTTTTTATCTTGTCTTTTTTTCCCCTTTTATTTATTTAAGTGATGACAATGCACAAAAATAAAAGCATTACACATGTTTTTATGTCACAAACAGATCTAAAAGGCTGATGAAACTAATTAGGAAGCATGAAGTCTCAAGTCAAGTGCTATTCTTCAAGGTTTAACGTCCTTTAGAGTCTTTCCAACAACACTAATATTATGTTAAAATGTTAAAGGTGGCTCCGTTGATCACAAAGTCATCACAATAAACTTGGCGTCCATTTTTTATGCAGTAATTGCTCATGTTTTCTTAGAGATCTGACCAGGTTTGTGCTTTTATGAATAGTCTCAGAGCCAAGTTCTCTTTTATCTTGTCTTTTTTCCCCTTTTATTTATTTAAGTGATGACAATGCACAAAAATAAAGCTTTACACATGTTTTTGTGTCACAAACAGATCTAGTTCTATCTAGCAAGTCACAAGGAAGTCACAAGTCTTTGTCCTCAAGTCCAAGTCAAGTCCAAAGTCCTATACTTTATTTTATTTATTCAACTAAACTGATAACTCAAGTAAAACAGACGAAGAGAATGTATTTCTATAGAATATTTAGTCAAAAACGTACTGCCATGATGATTTTTTTCTATTCTTTGGTGAGCAGTGATTTACAATGTGTGGGCTACTTGTTTCTTTTCACAAAAATCACAAAATAGTTTGCAGCTTCCCATTGTCATCTTAATTTTTCTGACTCTGGGATCACTCTGGTTCTCTTCTGTCTCTGCTCAATGTTTCACAAGAAAGAGATCTGTTTAAAAAGAAAAAAACAGACTTAAATCTTGTTTAATCTTGTGTAAATTGGAGCTGTGCTTTTTGTAGCTGACCCTCTGCACAAGAATTCAGTCTCATCAATGTGCACTTATTACTGTTCTTTTGGTTGATACTTCAGACCAATAACTTTTACATTTGTATTTTTATTCCACTTAATTATATGCCTTTTTAAACAATCGTCCAGTCGACAGTGGAGGGCATAAAAAGTTTTAAAAGGGCACGAATTTGTGAAATCATTGTGTAAGTGTCTGGCCTTAATTGTTTTAATAGCACTGACATTTAAAAATCATGTAAATGTGAGAAAATAATATCAATCTGCGCTCGACAATCACAATGTCTCCCATTTTCAGTTGAATTAGCAAAACTGACACTAAATGCAGTTTTGTTGCTTGCTGCACACATTTACACACTGTTTTACCCATATTTATCACTGTATTTATTGTAATTAGCAAAAATATATACAGTTTTTTGCCTTGTTTCTGAGCCACATCTGTTCAGAATCTATTGTTCCAAAAATCTCACATATACTGCACAAAAACACTGCCTTTTTCATAAATGTGGGTGGACTATGAATGTCATTTTCTTCACAAACTGTGCAACAATCTGTTTCCTGTATTTCCCATCTCCCACTCATTTTCTGAAGCATTAAGTAACTTCTGGATGGTTCAAATGAACACGTGTGGAGGATTATATAAGGAAACATTGTTGTGCGCTGCCTGCCAAGCTGCTCCTCTTGTTTTAACTCGTTTTTCTGAAGCTCTACTGTCTTAACTTTGAAAGAGCTGTCAGAAACGTCAGCGCGTGTCGTGTTCTGACAAACTCCAGCAGATTTAATTGCAGCCACCTTTACAACACTTTTTGCCTTTACCCATTAATTACAACCAAGACGATCCTCTTTCTCAAAACTTTTAATGAAATACGGATTCACAACTTGAACACGTCTTGGATTAATTAAAGCCAGGTGTGAATGAGCTGAATATATCGTGAGAAATGAGAACTAAGAACACTTTTTAGGTGTCTATCTGGATATATTCAGACCTGGAGGTGACAGTAGGTCCTGATTCACAAATTTGCACATTTTCTTTGCTAAAGGCCCTTTTTAAACAAAACATGCTGCATAAAACTGATCTCAACTCACTGTATGCCCTGCGAGTTAGTGCTGTGTTCAATGTGTTTGTTTTACTTTACACAGAGATATTGAGGAAGTAAATGTGTTAATTGGAAATATTATGTGTCATTTACAATGTCATGACCCACTTCTAACATCCTTTAAACTCAAAACAAAAGTAAATTGCATATTTTAGGGGTGTTTTGTCCACAAAAGGTGTCCTACATGCCACTAATGACGCAAATAAACCAGGTGACTGTCTATTAAAGTTGAATATTCTCAGTCTCAAAGCCTGCCCTTGAGTCAAAAGTCAAAAAGTGAGAGTGAAGAACCCAGTTTGACCTGAAGGTTACTGCTCGGTCTTAATACAACAGGTTCATTAAAGTCAGGAAATGTATTCAGGTCAAACGAGAGGAAATGACACGGAGATGGATCCAGTTGCAAGGACAGGTGGCCTCTGAAGCATTTGCATGATTTTCAATCTGTCTCTGCTCTCAGATGAGCCGGTCAATGAGCTGTTTCCAGAATACAAATACGAGATGACGAAGTGCGGTTATTAGAGTGACAGCAGCGACAGACAGCGTGCCGACTAAAGCGAGGGGAGTTTTATTCAGGACACAGAGCTCGTTTTGGCCCATAAAGCTCACTATAGAACCATATTCCCAAAATATCAAACCGTCAATCAATCCTAGACCTGGCTTTACAGGAAAACTTTGAATCCTGAGACAGTTTCTCCTGAAAAGTTGGTTACTTATGGAGCTTAAAGAGGCCCCGATCCATCTAAAAACACAGGGCCGACTAAATCAAAACCAAGGCTCACAATTACGGACTGGATTTTGGAAAGAGGTGGAAAAGTTAACCAAAACAACACTAGCTTTTACAGGAGAGAGTTCACAACATACACTCCACATTGTTTACTCACTAAGGAATGAAAATACTGATCACAGAAGTCCTCAAAACAACTCTTAAAATAGCTTTATCCTAAACCCACAATAGAACAGGCAGCAAACTTACCAAAAAATAACAGACGCAGAGGGTTGAGAAAAGAAAAACTCACCACAGGCTTTAAGAGGATGAACAGCAACTCTTCAGAAACTTGACTTTATTTTCTGTCATTAACATAAACAACAACTCATTTCCATATTAAATAGCTTCATTACTGTTGGTCTAATGCTGCAGGCTGCAGTAGACGTGGCTGGAGGGAGTCGTCTGAACGATCGGGTCCAAACATAGATCACTGTGACCTTGGGATGATGGAGGAACTTCTGAGTGAGGAGAGCCAGCATGTTCAGAGTCAGAGTCACAGCAAGAGGCCTGTGCATTTCCAGTGGCCCTGGCCTCAACAGTTCATGAAATATACTTCATTTATCATCGTTAAAGTACAGAAAATATGAATAAATCGCCTATTCTTTTCATGTAAGAACAGAGAAACAGCTTGTGATTGGCCAATTACAAGGGTGTTTCTGGTGCAAAGCATTCTGGGAAGCACTAACATGAGCTAATAGAATACATCAACCAATCAGCTCTAAAATATCTCTGATTTATAAATTTTTAATTGAATAGTTAAAGTCCATGCGTGGCACCGGAGAATCTGTAAAAAACATGAAATTTAAAAAAAGGGCTTTGAATGCATCCATTGGCTTTAATACGGTATAAATAATGTTTGCTTTGAAGACCTCATTTGTAAAGATATGGAAACAGGAAGTCCATGAGTCAGACATCACCCAATGAGCACATGAGGGGCTCTGGATTAATGACGGACATGGCGTCATCAATAAACAAAGCACCAGAGATTAACATTTACGCCATTATAGACAAAAACCACACTGATTCTGAAATATTCCCTCTGACAAAGACACTTAAGTTAAAGGGACTGACAGGGAGCTCTAGAAATGCACTGTTTGAACGGCTAATGGCTAAGCTACATGAGTCAGTAGGTTTTGCAGTTCTTAATTAAAGGTTCTTGTGATCGATTGTCGAGTTCAAAGGGTTTACAAATGATATTTTTCCTCATAAAGCTTTCAAACATCTGCTTTATATTAACATCCACTGATGAATATTTCCGGTGATAAAGCATTTAACGTTGTATTTTTTTCTTGGTGCAGAAAATGATAATGAAATGCATCTAAACATGAAGCTCCCGGAGCACAGACATCAGTCACGCAGCGCTGTGTTAGTCTTCCATCAGAGCCATCTTTTGCTTCATTGATCCTGCAGAGAGCAGCCATTCAGCGGATCACTGCTTCCCACTGAGTCCCATTTGTATGGACCGTGGTGCTCTCTGCCCACTGCAGCAACACTCAGCTGTACCTCAAGGTCAGACTTTTACTGCTGCTTTTGATGCACGTAAAGGATTACACCGTCTTTAAAACGAAACTACCCTGAGTTTAGACCATCACTTTCACTTTATTTATATCACAAAACAGGATACAGTCGAACTATGAATGCATTTATATGACTTATGCTGCATTTTGAGGAATTTTTCAATCTAGAATATTACCTTTACAGGACTGAAAGGTCAGATTGAATACAAAAAAAAAAAAAAAAAGACAAAAACTAAAGGACTAATAAAGGTTAAATACTGTAATTATAATCTCCAGTATTTCCAAGGAGACAAGGATACTCTTAAGCAAGCAACAAATGTCCACATTATAATGTCAGAGCAACACCTAAAATAATAATTTCTAAACTAAAGACCTATATTTTGTATTTTTTTTGGACATTTGAGAACTCACATGCTCGAAAAAGGAGCGCTCCCATTGGTCGACACTTGTCACATGACGTTCCAGGAAGTTTAACAGCTGCAGATAAAGTGTATTTTCAGCTGAATATGTCTTTTAACAGAGAAACAGCTGAAAAAAGAAAAGCATCAACAGAGAAAAGGGAGGCAACGTAAAACACAGATAAATACTGTCATTTCAATCACGTAATGTTTAACGAGGAGGAGATAATTGTCGTCCTGACGCTGAAGTCACAGCTAAGCTAACGCTAAACTCTAAACTTCAGTTTGGTCAAATGGATTAGTATTTTGGAGGAAAAACTGGTCTGGTTTTATTTTTTTAATAAAAGAGAAGCAGGAGAGGTCTCTAGACTGATTTTGGAGGAGAGTGGAGTCTGAGACAGGGACAAGAAAAGAAAACCAGGAAGTGGAGCTTTAAAACAATCACATATATTACAAGCAGCTCATGAGACTCCTGTAAGTTTTGGTTTGAGGATATACAGTAGAGTTCTTCAGGATGTAAAGCCAAGGGTTTGTTTTTCCAACATCCTTCTTATTTTTTACGTTCAAGAAACCGACAAACCCAATGATGGCAGCAAAAACAAAGCCCTGAGGATAAACTACAAGAAAACATGCCTTAACACGTCCACAATGTGCCACTCTTTGCCCGGATCTCTCTTTATTGGTCATGCTCGCTCCAAGATGTTTGTCGCAGTTTAGAAATGTATTCAACCAGACACATGTGGACCCTCTGCTGACTGTGACTGAAGGGGGGTCTCGTCCTTGTCGTCTTGGGTTCGGACACTGTCTTTTACGAAGGAATGAGCTTAAAGGGCTATTACGAATCAGCCGAGAGTGGACCAAGGTGCTAGACTGGCTTTTCCTTTTGTTATTTCTTGTTTATTTCATTTTAAACAATCCTATTACTGTGTTACTCTTGACTCGTGTATTATCTTGGTCTTGCTTGTTATAAGGAAGCTTTATGTAGCATTAGCATTAGCTGTGAGGAATGTAAATCTGCAAAGCCAATGGAAGTTGAATAAAAACATCTAATACACTGTTTTTATTTTATTATTTTATTGTTTAATGTATTGTGTTTGATATTCCAAATGCATAGTCAAATCACAGTCCACAAACACCTTTTCTCACTGAAAGAAGAGTCTGAATTCCCAAATACAAAAACAGAAAACTTAATACTAATCCAAAGGGACGGCAGAGGTTGTGTTTGACAGACTGGGTTCAACAAGAAGGACCAAATTCAGGTTTTGGTCTGTTTGGAAATGGCAGCAGAGGGCAAGGTACAATCTGAGAAAAAGAAGAGAGCAGGTTTTATAGAACAGAGTGAACGAGGCACAGATGAGAACAGTCAGGATGCTAATGAGATGTGTCAAGTCGAGGCAAATAAAAAGGTTCACACAGGAAATCAGGAACCAGGAAGTCAGCCTCGATTTATGACAGGGCTTTGTAGAATTTGTATAATTTGCTGAATTTTATTTGCATTTTAACACTTTTTGAATTATTGTGAGCAGCATCAGTGTCTTAAACAGACTCTACCTGATATTGTTTTCTACTAGAGTGGTTTAAATCCAAATAGTTAATTGTAAAAGGAATAATTTTGTGAAAAAACAGTCTTTATGATCCATCTACTGTTTATTCTAAGGGATTGTAATAGATGAGAACCTCTATTCAGGAACAGAAAACCTTGGACAATCGCATGCTCCAAAAAGGAGCGCTCCCATTGGTCGACACTTGTCACATGACGTTCCAGGAAGTTTAATAGCTGCAGATAAAGTGTATTTTCAGCTGAATATGTCTTTTAACAGAGAAACAGCTGAAAAAAGAAAAGCATCAACAGAGAAAAGGGAGGCAACGTAAAACACAGATAAATACTGTCAATTCAATCACGTAATGTTTAACGAGGAGGAGATAATTGTCGTCCTGACGCTGAAGTCACAGCTAAGCTAACGCTAAACTCTAAACTTCAGTTTGGTCAAATGGATTAGTATTTTGTGGAGGAAATATATATATCAGGGAATGGAGCTTTAAAGTCGTCTCTTGGCACATATCCTCTGGTTTCAGTGATGAATTCCTTTAATGACTTTGAAAGATAAAGAAATGACAGACCCATTGTGCAGATGCTACCAAAGTATATGGGTATGATTAGTTAATTAGACCGTTATATTACAGTATCAAAAATGAATCAGTTTTCATGTAAAAGTCTGTGGTTTGGACTTCCAGATGAGAAAATGCCTGATGCTCAAATTAAAATCTGCCTCTATCCCATCGTTTTATCTTTGTGTCACTGACTGTTCCCCATTTTGAGTCAGTAATAAAATAATTTCCACAATATCCTTCAAATACGGACGGGAAAAGTCAAAACACACATTACGCTTCTGCATACGTGAACTCACCTGAAATGAAGTGGAAATGAGTCGGGCCGTTAGCTCCAAGACTGTCACATGTAATTGTCTCTCGGCCATCTTTCCTGTCACTCTTCTCTATAATTTGATCGACTCATGCGGCGAGGCTTCCCGAGGAAACCTACTGATAATGAACAGCACAGCAATACGTCGATAATCTGGGAGAGATGGGGCGAATATGGGACATATGTTCAAATGAGATAAAAGATGATATCTGGGGGAAATGTGTGTGTAGCAGGGAGTTTTCAGGACAAATACACATAATCAGGAAGGTTTTTCAAAGATCTATCGACAACAAGTGACTTTTTATGACATAAGCTGTAAATAGCTCTATATTCAAACACCAATGAGTCAATAACAAGTCTGTCCCAGTCCTTCTGCTTTACAACAAAAAGAGAATCCATTTTCTAGTCTCCTGTCACCTTATATCAGATCAAAAAAGAGAGAACCCCTTAAATCGTCTGTGTTTGATGTGTCCTGAAGGGTTCAAACAGTGATTGCACAGATGACAACTCACAGCAGGTACAGACAGTGCTTAATTTGTAAAGCTGGAGGTCAAGGACCACAGAGAGGCTTTGGACAGGGTTTAGTTTGTTTTGAACATGTTTTATTTGGATTTGAACATTTTTAGATGATTTGAACATGTTTTATTTGTATTTTAACATGTTTTAGTTGGTTTTGAACAGGTTTTGGTTGGATTTCAACATGTTTTATTTGTATTTTAAAAGGTTTTAGTTGGATTTGAACTGGTTTTAGTTGGTTTTGAACAGTTTTAGTTGGATTTGAACATGTTTTATTTGGATTTGAACATGTTTTAGTTGGATTTGAACATGTTTTATTTGGATTTGAACATGTTTTAGTGTGATTTGAACAGGTTTTGGTTGGATTTGAACATGTTTTATTTGTATTTTAAAATGTTTTAGTTGGATTTGAACATGTTTTATTTGGATTTGAACATGTTTTAGTGTGATTTGAACATGTTTTAGTTGGATTTGAACAGGTTTTGGTTGGATTTTAAAATGTTTTAGTTGGATTTGAACATGTTTTATTTGGATTTGAACATGTTTTAGTGTGATTTGAACATGTTTTAGTTGGATTTGAACAGGTTTTGGTTGGATTTGAACATGTTTTATTTGGATTTTAAAATGTTTTAGTTGGATTTGAACATGTTTTAGTTGGATTTGAACATGTTTTATTTGGATTTGAACATGTTTTAGTGTGATTTTAACATGTTTTAGTGTGATTTGAACATGTTTTAGTGTGATTTGAACATGTTTTAGTTGGATTTGAACATGTTTTAGTTGGATTTGAACAGGTTTTATTTGGATTTAAGTAGTTTATAAAGTATTACAGGCGTGTGTTCCTGCAGTTTTGAGCAGAAGAAAAAGTCACACAACATTTATTACTGTGAAGGCTGCATAATAGCTATAACTACCAACATAAAAGCTTACTATACAATGCATTTTTAACAAACTAGTGGGTATTTTCCACAGCTTTGGTTATTGATAAAATTAGATTTTAGTGCCCTTAAAGTCCTAGAAAAAATACAAATAAAAAGTCCCACATGAGGTAAAAGATCCCATTGAATAGGTCCAGGTCCCGATTTGGGAGGTGTTTTTGTGTTGTTTCCAAAGTTTTTCGTCACAAATCAAGCCCTGGGAACAGAGCTGGATGATGAATTAACACTAAAGATGTCACAATCTGTGTCCAACATTCAGAATGATCCAAATAACATCCCAACGTTGATGGTAATCCAGGTGCATTCACAGGTAACACACGACAGGCCACGTTTTAAAGATCTAACGTCAACTGTGAAACAAAAGAATACAACTCTAAAACAAGCTGAGGCTGTGTGAACTAAACCAGTTTATTCTACACAAAGTCGTCTCTGAACAAACGCCTTGGCTCCTGTTCAGAATGTGAAGGAAAACTTGAAGCAGTGGAGAACCTCTTGTTTACTGTGTGCACTCAGCTGAATTTAATTGAATTTGACAAATAGAACTCGATCTGGTAAATAAATCATCGCACCTGGTAGCTCAGTGGTGTCAAACTCAGAGGTGAGGGGCCGCAATCGAAAATAAAGAATCCTTCCAGAATCCGAAGATGGTGACATTTGGGACGTGAGGTTTTATCTTAGCTTAAGTTATCTTTAACAGTAGTTTTCTCCTTTTGAGGAAACTATTTTTAAGTTGGATTTGAACATGTTTTAGATGGATTTCAACAGGTTTTAGATGGATTTGGACAGGTTTTAGTTGGATTTGAACAGGTTGTAGTTGGATTTGAACAGGTTTTAGATGGATTGCAACAGGTTTTAGATGGATTTCAACAGGTTTTAGATGAAATTCAACAGGTTTTAGATGGATTTCAACAGGTTTTAGATGAAATTCAACATGTTTTAGATGGATTTCAACAGGTTTTAGATGGATTTGGACATGTTTTAGTTGGATTTGAACAGGTTGTAGTTGGATTTGAACAGGTTTTAGATGGATTGCAACAGGTTTTAGATGGATTTCAACAGGTTTTAGATGAAATTCAACAGGTTTTAGATGGATTGCAACAGGTTTTAGATGGATTTCAACAAGTTTGAGATGGATTGCAACAGGTTTTAGATGGATTTCAACAGGTTTTAGGTGAAATTCAACAGGTTTTAGATGGATTTCAACAGGTTTTAGATGGATGTCAACAGGTTTTAGATGAAATTCAACAGGTTGTAGATGGATTTCAACAGGTTTTAGATGGATGTCAACAGGTTTTATTTGGATTTCAACAGGTTTTATTTGGATTTCAACAGGTTTTAGACGGATTTCAACAGGTTTTAGATGGATTTTAACAGGTTTTATTTGGATTTCAACAGGTTTTAGATGGATTTTTAACAGGTTGTAGATGGATTTCAACAGGTTTTAGATGAATTTCAACAGGTTTTAGATGGATTTCAACAGGTTTTAGATGAAATTCAACAGGTTTTAGATGGATTTCAACAGGTTTTAGATGAAATTCAACAGGTTGTAGATGGATTTCAACAAGTTTTAGATGAATTTCAACAGGTTTTAGATGGATTTCAACAGGTTTTAGATGAAATTCAACAGGTTTTAGATGGATTTCAACAGGTTTTAGATGGATTGGAACATGTTTTAGTTGAATCTAAGCAGTTTATATATATATCTTTGTAGAAAAACTGGCTGAAGATTTCATGAACAAATAAAATAATCTGATTCAAATGCATCTAAACCTGTTCAAATCCAATTAAAACATAGTGGCAAAAATATTTTTTACATTGGAGAGCCACATAAAACATTGCAAAAATATTATAATACATGTTACAAAATACATAAAAATATTGACAGAAATGACTTTACTGAACATTTACCCAACCACAACTGTGCTTAGTTTGTGTAATAAACTCATCTGTGATTGAAAAACTTGCTGCAGACTCATCTTCTGCGACGCCTGAAATACATTTCTTTAATCGTGTCGACATGTCTGAGCCCAGCTTTAGTTATACCACTGTCCACTCATCCTTTTAGTGAATCCCTCCGCCTTATTTCACACCGTCTGGACACCGCCAGCCTGATATTTTCCTCCCTGCGTCACGCGTGTCCGTGTTTGTGTGTACGACGCCTTGATATATCGGTTGACACAGTTAAAGCTCGCCGTAATCCGTCTTATTTGTCAGGCTCTTGATTAGCGCCGCTGTGCACAACAAGTTTTTTGAGATGACGCCGTGAAGCAGACCCCCACCGGCTCCTGATGTCCCCCATTTGTCAGGACGGGCTCGTATCTCTGCTTGTTTACACGTATGTTTTTGTTGGTTTTTTTTCTTTTTAGATGTTAGTGCATGAGCTCCGTCGGGCTGTGATTGAAGGTGTTGGTGTGAGATGATGGAGCGAGTGTCAAACTGCTGTGACAAAGACACAAAGACTGGAAAAAAGCATCTAAAAATAAGCTTGATGGCGTAAAATGTGATTTTTAAGGTTGATTTGTCTTGAAAAACATGTACATGCACTGTTTTTATGGATAAATAAAGCCATAAATGTATGTTGCGTGTTTTATTTGAGCCTGAATAACTGTATATTCACTTCTCCTCCAGCAGTGCTCTGTTTGTCCCATGAATGTATTAATAGACCATAATATAGGCTCCAAAGGAAGGGCAAAGTAATCATGTAAAAAAAGTTATTTAAGATTTTAAACAAAAGTCCAGCCTTTTTGGAAGTTGGCAAACTGTTTGTGCAGTGTCTCTTTTTAAATGTGGAAAATGAGGAAAATCCTTTACAGGCTGCATGGGATTTATTTATTTATTCAATTTATTAATTTATTTGCTGCAATAACTTTGGCTGCAGTATCCAGATCTTATGATACATCCATCGTTTGTTTTCTTTGATGGCTCTAATATCAACTTCTGTTGCTTCAAATGTCTATTTTCAAACAAATGTGAAGAGTGTTATTTGAGGTTCTTATGTTGCAGTTTAATTCAGTGATCTTCAAAACAGAGACTGATTCAAAAGAAGGATTTTCTAAAGTTATTTTCAGATTATTAAAAAAAATAAATAAAATCACAAGCATTGCAATAAGTCAGTGAAAACTATTTATTCAACAGAGAGAGAATATTTAACAAGACAAGTTCTTTTAAACAGGTTTTAGTTGGATTTGAACAGGTTGTAGATGGATTTCAACAGGTTTTAGATGAAATTCAACAGGTTTTAGATGGATTTCAACAGGTTTTAGATGGATTTCAACAGGTTTTAGATGGATTTCAACAGGTTTTAGATGGATTTCAACAGGTTTTAGATGAAATTCAACAGGTTTTAGATGAATTTCAACAGGTTTTAGATGGATTTCAACAGGTTTTAGATGGATTTGAACAGGTTGTAGATGGATTTCAACAGGTTTTAGATGGATTTCAACAGGTTTTAGATGGATTTCAGTTTATATATATATCTTTGTAGAAAAACTGGCTGAAGATTTCATGAAGAAATAAAATAATCTGATTCAAATGCATCTAAACCTGTCCAAATCCAGTTAAAACATAGTGGCATTGACATTGGATGGTTCCATAATCATTTTCACTTGCAATAACTCAGTGAAAATGATTTATTCAACAGAGAGAGAATATTTAACAAGACAAGTTCTTTTAAACAATTCTCTGACATTAACAGTGGACTGAATAATAATCCTCGGGCAGAGCGGTGTCTCTGTGGTCGAGCTGATGAACTGGATCTGCTGCAGGTGAGTCTCATCAGCCTCACCTTCTGCTTCACACAAACACCGCTGAAGATAATAATAATAATAGAAAAGAGGAAGAGAAAAACAACACAGAACCCTCACAACTAACAGACTACTGGAAGAAATCTGGAATAACCCTAAATCTGGAAGAACAAATCCCAAAAACAGACTGAAGCTCTCGGTCCAGAAAATAACACTGTTTTATAATATTATCAGACTTGCTTTGACACAAAATATTATAAGTAAAACATGATTGTAACCTGCACAATTTTACAATTTATTATTATGAAAAAAGCACATAATAAGCAGCAGACAGTTATTGCCTCTGTCTGTAGTAAAATAAAATCATGCTGCCGTAATGTTTCCTGAGACAACAGCGACATTAATGGAACAAATTTATAATGATTACGTGAAAGCAGCGTGACATTAATTAGATTTCTCCCTTTTCTTATTCTAATGCCTGCGTCCACATATGAAATGATCACTGTAATTGTTCTATATGACCTTGTACTGTCTGTCTTCTGTATCATACTCTAATATCTTGTCTCGTTCAGGCCCAGTCTCTAATCTCAGCTGGAATTTACCTCCACAGTTTACTCTGTCAAAGCCAAAATGGAGTTTTATTTAAGTTGAATACAAAGCTCTCTGTCTACACTACTGCCCTTTGGATAAAACATTCGGCTCTGTTCCAAGTGCATTTATTTTTAGACGTGACTGTGTCTGTAGAGAACGAACAGCACAACAGAAGCAGCTAATTTTCAGCCATTACGTTTCAAAACCTTAATTTATGCTCCGATGTGTTTACAAGTGTAATCAAGTCTACTCCAATTACCGTCTATTAATGCAAACCAAAGCCCGATGTCTGCTTTACAATTAAAGTTTGCAGCAGCCATCTGTCGAGAGGCTCACTACGGTCTCCAACGGCCTTTTCTTTTACTTTACTGCTCAGCTCTTCAAAAGAAAGACTTGCACTTACAGAAGCCCATTCTCTCTCAACTCTCAATAAACAAAACAAATAGGGAGTTTTTAAAAAGGAGGCTCTGTAAACATTAAGCTAACTTTATTACCTTAACCTTAATTAGAATAAGGGTTTAATGTAAGAAAGATAAAATGGAAAATGTTTTTGACGTGCTTCTTGAGAAAATAAAAGCCTTGAAGATTAGTGAGATATTAATGTTATGAACCATTATCAAGAATTTTATGAGAAAAGGGCTGTTATTGATATCGGAAATAGTCAAATATCAAATGATTCTAAAAGGTTATAATCACAAAATGCTTCAGTGTTTCTAAGCTTTTGTGTTTGACTGCTGCAGCTCCTCGGTTCAAAGGATTATTACAGTTGTATGAAAGAGAGAAGATGTGATAAAATTTACTCAAAATTTGCCCAAAGAGGAGTTTATTTTTCTTTTTAATTGATCCAAAGACACAACCAAAACAATACACTCCACAAAGTAAGTCTACATCGCGGAGCTACTTTTATTCCAACAATTTTAACTGTTTATTAAAAATAGTTTGTGTTCTCTGATTGGTTGTATGTCTTTCCAAATATTATTATTATTTTGTTAGTTTTTTTGTCAGTTTAATCTGTGTCTATTGGTAAACTTTGAAATTTCTGATCAGCAACGGGTCATTTGTGACAGAAAAGCTTTAATTTCCTGCATTACATTGAGATCCACTGATGAAAAGCCTATTTGATGATAATTTTAAAGCACTACTCCCCAATATTATTTTTTTCTGAACAAAAAACCTCCACAAAATACAAATACATTACAATACTTGCCTTAATCTTGTAGCTCTGAGTTCAACATCAGCCTGATTAGCTCCTCCTCGTTTAAAACTGTGAATGCATTGTTAATATTTATCTGCGTCTCACTTTTCTTAAGTTTTTTTTGTGTGTTTTTCCTTTTTATCAGAAGCCATTACTCCCTCGTTGTCACTGGTACAGAACAATGTGAGCGTCCATTATTTTAGGAGCAAGGAAGTGATTGGTCAAAAAGCTGAACATTCATCAAAAGTTCTTGATAAATAGAGCCTTCGTATTTCCACTGATCCAGAGTAAGATTGTTCCGTTTTGTTTATACAGTTTAGAACAGTGTCAAACTCAAAGTAGTGATAGTTAATAAGAAACCTTTCAGAAGCCGAGGATGGTGGCGCTTGGAGAACGTTTATTATATTTTAAATGGAAAGCTTCATCTTCAGTTGAGTTTTACAGAAGTTATCTTTAACTTTATTTTTCTTCCTTACAGGTTTTAGTTGGATTTAACCAGGTTTTAGTTGGAGTTAAACAGGTTTTAGTTGGAGTTAAACAGGTTTTTGATGGATTTGAACAGGTTTTTGTTGGATTTAAACAGGTTTTTGTTGGATTTAAACAGGTTTTTGATGGATTTGAACAGGTTTTAGTTGGATTTAAACAGGTTTTAGTTGGATTTGAACAGGTTTTAGTTGGATTTAACCAGGTTTTAGTTGGAGTTAAACAGGTTTTTGATGGATTTGAACAGGTTTTAGTTGGATTTAAACAGGTTTTAGTTGGATTTGAACAGGTTTTAGTTGGATTTAAACAGGTTTTAGTTGGATTTAAACAGGTTTTTGTTGGATTTAAACAGGTTTTTGATGGATTTGAACAGGTTTTAGTTGGATTTAAACAGGTTTTAGTTGGATTTAAACAGGTTTTAGTTTGATTTAAACAGTTTTTTGAATAGAAATGTTAAATTGTGAATAGGGGACAGACACTATAAGTTTATACTTCTTTCTGCTCCTTTTCATTTGTTTTTAATGAATGAAATAAACAATAAAAATGAAAAAAAATGAAAAATGTTGGATTTAAACAGGTTTTTGTTGGATCTAAACAGGTTCTGTTGGATTTTACCAGGTTTTAGTAGGATTTCACAGGTTTTGATGGATTTGAACATGTTTTATAGCAAAAACTGTCTTATTCTTTCAAACCTAGTGGCAAAAATATCATCAACTAAATGTATTGAAGGGCCACACAAGACATTGCAAAGGGCCGCATTTGGCCCCTGGGCCTTGAATTTGACATGTGTGGTCTGTTATTTAACCAATAACTAAAGTACAACAGGACTAAAGCATTAATTTGAGTCCATTGGCAGATTTAGTTCCATAAAAGGCACTAAAATCCAATGTTGTTCATAAATAATTTCCCCTGTGTCCTTTAGACATAATTCAAGACTTGAATAATAAGTGTGTTGTGTCTTTTAAACAATAAGACTCATGGGATCAATACATTTTCATCTCTGAGCAATCAAGGTCTTTTGTCTCTTGTTTTTGGTCTTTAAACGGCCTCTGTCTCCACTTCGGTCACGATTTGGAGTCACGCAGGTCGTAAAAGACGCCGCTCCGTGACTAATTATGCACCGACGTGTATTGTGTAACGTCTCTGAGAACGAGACGTGGCTCCGCGATGACTTAGTGTCGCCGACGTGACAAAAGAGGGTACTTCAAGCGCCAGATGTCTACAGATAAAACTTTACAACTTAGATATAAAATCGATAAGTAATGAATAAATATAACCCCAGGGTCTTGTATTGAAACAATGATGGTAAAATAAAAGTATAAGCGGTGTGTTTATTGGTAACTGTGATAAAAGGAATGGAATATGTGGACGGTTTGCAATATTTTTAAATAAAGCACAATGTGAGGTTTTCATGGTCCATACAAATGAAAGTATTTATGCACCAATCGTGTCTGATTATATAAATTTGATCAGAAGGTTGATGAGGTGAGTGGGTACCTTATACATCTTTGAGTCATTTTATTAATCCAATCCAATCTGACTTTGTTTATGAAGCAACAGTTAAGAAAAACACATAATAAATAAATAAAAACAAATAAAAATAATTAAACATATGTAAAATAAAATTAAAAATATAATTAAGTAAAAAAAAAAAGTAAAAATAAAAACATATAAAAATTAAATTAAATTAAATTAAAATAAAATAAATAAAATAAAAAGTAAGAAATTTCTCTCTCTTTCCACTCTGTTTAAACTTTGTATTTTGGCATCAGTAAAGACAGACACCAGTGCATTTGACTTTTACTCAAATCTTACTGATCTGATTCTGTCTTTTATTCAATAAGGGACATAATAATTGAGGGTTTATCCACAGGATCTTTCCACAGCATCTTTTTGAAGATAATAAAAGGTTGGAAGGAGGTAAAATATACAGATGTGTACTGGATGTAACACTGTTCATGGATAAATATGGCCGCCCCAAACTTGTCAGACAAATGGGCCTTCATTTCATAAAAGTTATACTTAGTTTTGACTTGACAGACATTTTTAAGAGCTATATTCCTCAGCGACCCTGTTATGGAGGTCAGAGTAGTTCTTATTCTTCAAGTTATATTATGTGCCTTTAACAAATTGCCTGTTTAATAATGCGCTTAAATCTCTTCTGCTTCTTTGGCGAGCTTCAGTGTGAGTTTATTCCACTTCACTTTTTAGTTGTTGTGCTTTTTGGCTCTTCCCACTGAGCTCCACTTCATTAAATGGGATTATTTCTGCTTCTGGAATAACTCTGCCTCCCAGAAATGTTTAAACAGTTGAAACCCCAATATGCATTTACGCCAATGAGTCCGGACGAAGACACGAGCCGCGATGAGCCGTGACGTTGAAGCACAGAAAAGCCCTTGTTCCGCTCCCGAAATGATTTCAGATGGAAACAGGCGTCAGATTAGCGCTAATGCTCGGGCCGAGGGAGCAATCGTTTGGGCGTTTTCGGCGGAAATGGTCTGTGCAGCGTTAGCGAGCGTTGAACTGGTCGCACAAGAGCGAGAAAGGCCCGACGTACGAGCTTCACAGACGTCTTTTCGTTGCCAAGTCACGCTCTGTGCTGCTCTTCTTTGGCAGCTGCTGCAGTAATGTGACATGAGAGCACGAGCTGAGGAATTATTCAAGCAAACTTCAAAAGAGCTTTCTCAAATGAAGGCGCCATGAAAAATATAGCATCGCACAAGAGTCGCCGCAAAAGAATGAACTGTTCTCAGTCTCTGGACGGATTTCAGATCTACATTTGATATATTTCATGATGAGTATTTGTTATATTCATACACGATTACTGAAGTAAAACTGACACACTTTAATTTTCAGGGTTACACCACATTTTTGGAAAAAAATGCTGCAAATGTTGTCAGAAATGTTAAATATGCAACAATCTGGTGGAAGGATTTAACAGGTGTCACAGTCAAAAGTTTTACGACTACTTTATTCTAAATTTAAACACCTGTGAAAACCTGGATGTAGTTTCTATTGCCATCTGCTCTTATTACTTTTTGGGCTTTATTTGATAGATTTCATGGACAAACAGAAATCAGGGTGAAAGAGGAGATTCACGCTGAGCAACTGAACCAAGCCAGAATCAAACTCCATCTAATATTTTAAAACGTCAAAAAAAGTTCAAAATGTATGTATTTAGTCTGGCTTTTCAAGAATCAATAGTGTATTGCCATTTAAATGAGAGAAGACAATACAAACAAACACATCTGCATTAAGTGGATCAATGAATAAATACACATCATGTAAATGTCATTAAATAGGAAGAAAAATAATAAAAATAAACCCAGAATAAAAACAATACAAAGTGTCTGGAGCTTTGTGAGAATCCTCCAGGATCTGAGTTTAAAGAGTTTAAATCCTCACAGCTTCACGATCTGAGCTGTTATAGTTTGTTTAATCTCACTATTTATAGTTCTTATTGTACTTAGTTGGATTGATTTATTTGGTGGTGCAATATGAAGCTTCATACTCCACAGTTACAGTATCAGTACCTATCTAATACTGTCTATCAACACAATAAGTAGAAGAAGGTCAGATGATTATTAATTGTTCAAAATGCAAAGTAATTATTTGTCATTATGGCAAAAGTAATCATTCAGATGGACACAGCTGCAGGATCGTATCAGTCTAACTCTGAACTCAGAGCTAAAAGATTAAGATAAAAAAATTCAGGCTGATTGAAAATTTCACTGTTGATAAATGGTTTTGTTTAAGTTTTTTCCCATAAAATAAAAGAGATGCACATTGACAGTAATAAGTTTTGGTTAATGCAGCTTTAAATTTTTAGCTTTTTTTAAACCCTTAGTTATTTCTGTCTCAGTAATTATCTTCACTTTGCTTAACTTATTCCTTTTTCCAGCCAGTGCTAGACACTTTTCAGATATTTAAATGTGAGCAGACACCAGAGCTCATCATTGTGCTCCGTCTGTTAAAGAAACCAATCCCAACACTTTAACAAAGAGTCTACAAATTAAAAATGCACTTCTCTTCTGTCAGAGCTCAGTTTTTCACCTTTAAAGACGAGACTGCGTTTTATAAAGGGACAGATGCTGGCGTAGCAGGCGCCCCGTCCCTCGACATGTCACGCCTCTAACTGCTTTGAAAACCTTCTGGCCCACGGAGCAGGGTCACATTGTTCATTAAACACTTTGCCGTTCTCGAGGGGCACTCGTTTGACAAACCGTATGGTGCGACGTCGGGGCCAGCGCTGTCGGAAAACTTCAGAGACCTCGCTTTGAAACTCTGACAATTAGAGAACTAAAGCTAGGTCATAGTCTGGAGTCGAAAAGTTTCTGTATCGAAGCATGTGGGAGTTACAGTGAATAAAATTAGACAAGTTATACCCTTTTGGCCTAATTATATGATCGTATATGTCCATTCAAACTGATGACTCGGCTTATGTTTTACACTAAAAGTACAGCTCTGTTACTTTGCTGATTTGGGGATTTTAAGGAAACTTGAAGAATAATAACTGATAAAAAATGTGAAGAAGTTTAGTGCAGTGGAAAACCGAAAGGATTAAAAGTGCCAGATCGCTCTTGTTCTTTGTCTCAGACTCCACTCTCCTCCAAAATCAGTCTAGGGACCTCTCCTGCTTCTCTTTTATTCAAAAATAAAACCAGACCTCCACATTTTTCCTCCAAAATACTAATCCATTTGACCAAACTGAAGTTTAGAGTTTAGCGTTAGCTTAGCTGTGACTTCAGCGTCCGGACGACAGTTATCTCCTCCTCGTTAAACATTACGTGATTGAATTGACAGTATTTATCTGTGTTTTACGTTGCCTCCCTTTTCTCTGTTGATGCTTTTCTTTTTTCAGCTGTTTCTCTGTTAAAAGACATATTCAGCTGAAAATACACTTTATCTGCAGCTATTAAACTTCCTGGAACGTCATGTGACAAGTGTCGACCAATGGGAGCGCTCCAAGGTTTTCTGTTCCTGAATAGAGGTTCTCATCTGTTACAATCACTTACAATAAACAGGAGATGGATCACTTTTACAATAAACTATTTGGGTTGCGCTCTTCTTTAAAGGCAGACATAGACATATCAAATTTTATGGATATATTGGTTTCTTGTACATTATGTGACCTACAAAGGACTGCATCACTTCATATTACTTTTGAGACTTCTCTGTTGAAATTGATGGAAAATGCTCCTGTATAAAATCTCTCTGAATAATTCATGAATTATGAATGAGGTTACTTCCAAACTATTGCTTTTATTCTCAAAAAGCTAGGTTTTTACAAGAAACTGGTTGTGAATGATATATTATTTTTACATTTTAGGGTCATACTGTCTTTTAATAAGAAAAAAATAAATAAAAAGACATTAAAATCCTGTTAAGCCATGCCTTTATTCTATAGATTTATCTTTCCACAGTTTGAAGACGACATTAAATCCCGAGCCCACACCTTTACAGTGCAGCGTAATCTAAAGCACTTGTTGGAAAAGCCAATTAAAATTATGGCCCATTCTCACTGTTGTGTAAAACGGGAACAGAGCTCGACATAAACGAAGCCCATTTCTCTGTCGACCGAGCGACTCCAGCGAAGTGTCTCCAGAAACTCTGAGTCAGCAGCATCTGGAGACACCAGCTGTGATGGAGGCTCAATAAAACCACTACAGATCTGAAATAACTCTGGAATAGACGCAGCTCGATCCACGGAAGGAGGAAAATACAAACAGAAAGTGATGCTATCAACTTGAAAGACTGAAGTACAGATATTCTTAGGAAAGGGTTTTAAACTTTGTGCTCTTTAGTGTCAAATACACAACGAGACACTGTACAAACTTGTCTTTATGTAGACTAGATATTTCTTTATATGATTTAAACTTCATTTTCTTCCTTTTATTTCTAACCTAGTTAAAAACATTCATCTTAAAAACTCATTGTAAATCCAGGGAACTCCTCAGTCACTACAGGCTTCCACTAAAAGAAATAAAAATAGTAATAGCCAAAATAATAGCCAAAGGTTCTTTTTTTTTTTAGCATTTATCTTCATTTTACATTTACGTTAAATATCTGCAGTTATGTATAACCAAAGATTTAAAGTTTTATCAGTTGATTTATTCAATCTTCAATCTTGCTGTATTTATTTTATTTGATTAAGAGAAATAATCCAAAATCCATGCTCTTTTATTCTGATTTACTGATATATAATCAACTCTAAGACTTTTTTCTTGTTGAAATTTTTTTAAATTTTGAACCAAATAGAAATTTCATCTGAAAAATTGGTCCAAACTATTCAGAAAGTGTCCTTCTGGAGCTGTTCCTCACTTCACAGCACATCCTTAGCTCACATTTTAGTGAACTACGGTCACACATGATGACCTCTGAACTCCAGCCACAGGTTTCTGTGCTGGTCTCAAGCCCGGGGAAATGGAGAGGTTGTGTCAGAAAGGGCATCCGGTGTAAAAACATCACATTAATACTCACGTGGATGACTTTACTGTCACTGAAGAGCAGTTTTAAAAGGTAAATTATGTTTTTTTTGTCATTATTCAAGATATTTTTTTAGATTTTTCTTCTTCTTTTATTACTTAATACAGCCAGTCACCTTCTTTTACCTTAAAATTTGAGTCTATTATTCATTTATCCACCAATACAAACTGACATAACCTCTTTTTAGCGCTTTATAAACCAACTTTCACCATTTTACTGTCTCAGAAGTGTAACCACAGACCTCATGATGTTTGTTTTTCACCTGCAGCGGTCGACTCCTGTGTTTCCAGCATCGAGCAGCATCTTTTCACGCCGCCTTCGTGAGAATCGAACCCGTGCGGTGCTATTGTCACAGGTATCGACCGTGCAGCTAATAGAACAGATGAGTATTGATAGAACGGCTGAGGTGGCTTGTTAGTAAAAACCATTTATTATGTTTAGCGGTTAATGCATCGACGCCGGGTCGAACTGCAGCGGTCTTCGTGACTCCAGTGTCACATGTGAACGGAACATACTGCGTTTTCTATCGAGCCATTAATCCAAGAGTACTTGTATTTAATGATAAGATGAATGGGTTTATTGTTAGTGCCACTCAGAGCGCTCTTTTCTCTCTTTTATGCAAAGTTTAATTGTGAATCAAAAGCTATTGTCTCTGTACTTTTAGGTAACATGTTTAGATATTGTTGAGTAGAGTTATCTAACCTTTATTACACTATTCTCTCTTGAAAGCCTTTAAAATCATTGAATTAAATTACGTGGATTTATATATTTATTTTGTGGAGCCACAATGGGACTCATTAATATGGCTCTTAAATAAGCACTTAAAGGAACAGTACATCTGGTTAATCACAGAAATGAGCTGCAATAAGAATAAAAACTGATGAAATGGTGGCTTTATCACAGACTTAAAGATTAAGGCTTGAAGATATAAGATTAAAGTAAAGACGATATAGGACTTTTAGCTTCCATTACAGCATTGCATTTGATTACAACACTTGAGGTTGACTGCATTGTGTAAGATGTTGTTAGTCTAAAGTATTGCATAATCACTTCAAAATAAAACTTTTTGCGTTTGTCTGCCCTGGAAAAAGTAGAGAAACAACGTTATTTCACAAAAAAGATGGTGGTCCCCAGTGGGCAACGTTGTGGAGTTGTTTCTGTTTTTGTTACCTCCTGTTTTATTTATTTTACCACATGAAACACTTAAAATGCTTTATTGACATTTGGACAGCACCCTCTAGTGTGTTTCTGGAGAAATGCCTTGTTTTTTTGTTGTTTGATGCATTTTAAAACCAAACTAAATGAATCGTTTTCATTTTGTTGCGGATTAAGTGAAGCAAACTAACAGTCTGAACACACCTTAAGTTTCCAACGCTTCTATTGTTTGCTGTGAGCACAAATACCATGACATGTTTTTATAATGCAGCGTTAAAAAGTTTTGATATGGATTGACTTTATGGTTTGGTGCCTGAACTATTCAGAACAGGTCGAGAAACTTGTTAAAAAAAAGTGCATTTCTTGATTTATTGTCCATGTATTTCATTTGACGGAGTGAAATCTACATCTAACCACTTTATTCTTATGCACTGAGGCTGTGCAACATGTTTTGAAACATATTTTCTTTCAGGGACAATAAAGTTTATCTAATCTAATCTAAAATCAACTATTCAGAAAGCGTTTATCTGCAGCACATCCTTCTCTACTGTCCTTCCTCTGCTCTGACCTCCTCATTTATTACCATATTTACTCTGTTAAATTTATTTGTTTTCCCGTTGTCAGCCACATCTCTTCCGCTCCACATCTGCTTTGTCAGCTGAAACAATCAACTCTAGACATTAGATTTTACTCAGGTATTAAACTTGATTTAGAGACGCACTGGAGCTATACAAACTTCTGTTGTTTTAAAGAACTCATTTATCTTCCCACGAAGCAAACTCACATCTGTCTTGTGCTTTTAGGGATTTAAATGACGGAGGTAAAGCTTGACAGAGACACACATCACAGGAGTAAAAGTACATTAGAGGTATAAATACACACTGGAGGTCAATGGGGTTTTCTGCAGTTTTATTTTTTAAGTCCTTTTGTTCCACTTGCACCGCATTTATTCATTCATTTATTAAATATGAGCATCAGAATGTCAGAATGCAAGGTTTCCATTGGTTTGCACTTAAAACAAGCAGTGCATTTCAGAATAAAATAAAATAAAATAAAAAAATAAATAAATAAATAAATAAATAAATAAAATAAAATAAAATAAAATAAAATAAAATAAAATAAAATAAAATAAAATAAATAAAATAAAATAAAATAAAATAAAATAAAATAAAATAAAATAAAATTCAATTCAATTCAATTATTGGCCAAAGTTTTAGGTGTAGGAGTGACGAAGCCTAAGTATTAAGTATTTTTTGCAGTATTTTGAGTTAAATGATTATTATTATTGAAAAATAAAATGTAATCAATTCCCCACTACCTTAAACTTCTGGCTCTGAGTTCAGTGGCAGAACATTGTGATCCTGAAGTGATCTCTGTTTTGTGAAACATAATGTGAATGGATTGTAAGAATTTACCCATGTTTCACTTTGAATTTGTTTTTTCTATGTATTATTCATTCTATATTAGAGCTGTTTCTGTGTGAATGGATGTAGCAGAGAAGCCTTTTTCTCTTTATTTTCAGCAACCATTGACTGTAAACCAATAGGAGCATTTCCATCCTTTAAAGCCATTTAACAGTAGTTATTCTCTAAGCTATATTTGTAATAGTTTATAGTCAGTAAACAAACAAAAAATAAAAGCTTAATTCACCCAAACTCGCTCGTCCACAGTAAACACAGCAGCTCAGTGGTGTTCGTGTTTCAGATCTCTGCTCTTTTTCTGCTGCAGTGAAAATGATGAATCTGCTTCACAAAATCTTTTCTGGTCTTCAATCAATCAAAGGCTGTTCTTCATTTGGACTGAGACAGAGAGCTGGGTTCAGATGGAAACCTGCAGCACTGTTCATGAGGGTTGGACAAATAATCGTTCACTTTAACACCTGCTCTTGTCTTCGTCTCATCTGGATGTTTGGGAACCTTTAACTCTGTTCTGTTTTTTTTCGTCAATGACATATTTTTGTGTCCGAAAACAAAACAAAAAGTAAATAATGTTGTTAGATCTGTTATAAAGGTGATTTTACAGCATTCAGTTTGTTAAAAATGTTTATTATTCAGAGAACGCAGACATCTCCTCATTTTATTTTTATTGAGATGCTCTTTTATTTAAACCATTTTAAATAAAGATGCGTTTGTGTTTGGAATAACTCGAGTGAAATCTGTATTTGTTGCACATTCAGACTCAACACCAGCTTCAACAGGTTAGAAGTAGTCTCATTTCATTCATTACTTTAGAAACAGAACATTGAAACTGCATTACTCTTTATATTTTAGTGAGTAAATCTGTTGTAGATATAGTCGATTCAATTCTTATGATATTTAGTCGAGTTAAACTAGACTAAAACGAATTGTAACGGCTATTTGGCCCAATACAATCAGCCACTCTGATGTCAGGTGTCTTCCAAAACCAGCAAAAGTCAAGTTAAAGTGCATAAAAGTATTATTTTAGTGCTGTCCTTCAAATATTTAATAATCCCGCTGCAAACACGGACACAACCATCAATAAAACACGGTCAAAAGTGTCAAAATGAACAGTGGCTCTCGGTCGATCCTGTTTTTGTGTCACACTGGAAGCGAGCGGACCCTGGGCTGCAGCCGGCGAGCGCTGTGTGGGCTCGGTGACATGCGTGGGCCTCGCTGTTGCCATGACGCGCCTAATGTGATGCGATGCTTACTCCCGTCGCCACGGTTACCCGAGTTAGACAGGTTAAAAGTAGAACATCCCCTTGGAAACACACTCCCGGAGCATTGTCTCGTTAGCGGCTGCTGTAGATGCTCTTCTTCTTCAGGTTTAGTCAAGAGTCCGGAACAAACTGTGCACTGATGTGTGTCCCTTCAAGAGAACTAAGTGTTGGATGTTGGATGTGTTTTAATAGCTGTATTTTCAAACGTCCATCACTGTTTTTATCTACCAGTCATTGAGAACATCTTAAACAAGGCAAACATTATAAATCTGGGGATAAACGAGGGGAAAAAACCTTCAAGATGTCGCTATAATCTTGATAATAAACCACTTTTACTGTGACATACCTTTGTTGTAAAATGAACAAAGACAAACTCACATTCTGACTCAAAGCCATATAAACCATATAGTTCTGTAAGACCAATGCAACAAGTGGAAAAGTAAATTTAAAGTCCTGCTCTTCTTTACTGTTTCTGTTTCATTTACCTAGGAATAAAAAGTGAAAGTGGTAACCGCAGTTATACCATTATATGTTTCCTCAATGTTATTAAACTATGATAATCTCACACTGCATCAAGACTAATGCTAACTAAACTAAAACTAAAAAATAAATGCCATTTGGCTTTTTGGACAGGATGCACCTAACTAACCTTTCCATCACTTAAACCCAGGACTAAACCTACAAGACTATAAGCAGACCATGAGCTGTATTGATGTAGTGAAATGACCAAAAATGATACATATACTGGTATTTTTATGAGCAAAATGAAATAGTTCAGCTCTAAATAAACCCTTGAGATATTAGAGACAATTCTGCTGCTGAAATTAAACCAAGAATAAGCAATTCAGCCATTATAACAAAAAAACATTTATTTAAACTAATCATTTATGGTTTTATCTTTTGCAAAATGCATTTAAAATCAATAGGATGAGGATTTAAATGAACATGTGCCTATATATTCTCCATCTCTGCTCCTCAGTGGATGTTAAAGTGTGTTATATACATTTCTGTCACATCCACCACTCAGAAACGTACCAATTATCATCAACCAGAACCTGCCAAAGTCCTTCCTGGTCTTGTATTTCCAGCCCAACAGACACTGACCTTGTGTTTGTGTTGTGCTTTAAGCTCTTGTCGACCAGTCCTCACTCATCTTTCCAGTTGTCAGCCAGTTTGCCCACAGCCGAGTGGACAAGCCTCCAGCCTCCAGCCGGTCTGGCAGCTCCGCTCACGTTTGGCCACACTTTTGTTTGTCTTGGTCGGCCTCCTCTGTCATCAGGCTTCAGGGTCTTGTCCACTTTGCCATTGGCTCAAATGTGTTCAGCCAAGGCCAGCTTTAGTGTTGGCTACAGTCGAAGAGAAGCCTGTTGCTCTGGTGTAGCTCCAGTGACAATAGCAGCTGGTCAGCAACATGTCCTACTTATAAATCCAAACCAAAACACAAACAAAGATGAGTAAAAACTGTTTTTAAAGCTCCATTTCCCAAATGTGTTATTTTTGTGTCGGTCTCAGACTCCACTCTCCTCCAACAGCAGCGTAGTAAACTTTCCAGCGCCTTTTATTTAAAAAAAAGTAAAACCAGACCAATTTTTCACCACAAAATACTAATATGCTTCATTAAATCACTGCATCGAAGCATTGACAACATTTATCCATGTTTAATTTGCTGCATGTTTGTCTATTTTTTATCTTTTTTGAGCTGTTTCTCTGTAAAATAAGACGTATTTTCAACAGAATAACCCATTTCCTTGGTTTATTTCCTTGTTCCTTCGTTGTTGACGTCAGTGTCGACCAATGGGAGCGCTCCTTTTTACCTGAAGTGAGCTGTGATTGGACAAAATCCTGCTGTGGACTGATCATTCTCATCTATTAAAACCCTTAATTATAAAGACTAGATCACGTCTTAAGCTCTCATTTTTTCAGATGATTCCTGTTACAATAAACTTTAGTGATTCAACTGAAAAACCAAATGTAAAAAACTCAGTTAATGGACTTTTAAGGGTTTAAAAGGGTTGGGAGTAAAGTAAAAGCAACCATTACTGTGTAAATTGCAGTGATTTGTCCTTGTCTTTCTTCTCAAATGTACCTCCTGTGAACATCTTTCCTTGTGACATTTCATTTCTTCAAACCGTAAAGCCTTTTGTCAGATAAATTAACAACTCATACACTGAAATGTCTGCAGTGGCCATTTATAACAAGTCACAAAATCAAGCTTTTCTTCCGACAGCTCTTTTGCTTTTCAAACATTTTTATTTCTGAAGGTTTAGTCATGACGGATTGGACGGCCGTATATATAACTATAATCGCCTTAGTGCTGTTATTTCTCTGACAGTACTCAGTTTTGCTTTGAAAAAATACACCTGAAAGCTTGCCTTAAATATTTGACTGACGTAAATGAGGCGTTTAAAGGCTTTTAGAAGCAGCTTATTGCTTTCAAACGGCAACAATTCAGCTTAGATTTTCTGAAATCTGCGAGACTGGATTCCTTTGCAGCGCTATATGAGAATAAAGTGCTGGAAATATCTTTGTGACAGCTGTAGTTTTGTAATGCCAGGCCTGTTAATGGTGGTTAAAAGCCTGCTCATGCATTGAATGTGCATGAAATGGCCTCAGCAGCTGTCAGAAAAGAGCTGAGTCACATCGAAAAAAGCAAGTCTCTAGGTTTAAACCAAAGGCTGAACTTTTGACCAACTTTGACAAAGCTTTTAAACATGACTCATCATTAATGCTTCGTGCAAATGCAGTTTCGAACCGTACACAATGGTATAAAACGCATTTGTGGATGTGTTGACGGCTTTATAGAAGTGTGCCAGAGGTAGACAGAAACTAACGGGAAGGAGTTCAAAGGCAAAAATAACAAAAGAGATCTTGCATCAGACGCTGAACTGTCACAAACAAGCTGTGCTTCAAACACCGGGGCTACTCTTGTTGTTAGACGGAAAATGGAGCAAATGAGGTCAAAAAGTCTAGAGCTCCAACTTTTAAAAGGTGGAAAAAAACAACTTAAGCCAGATATATGGGTTTAGAGTTTGTTTATTTGATTATTTGTTTGTTTAATGTTAAGTATTTGTTCACACACGTCTGGTTTTGTGTCGTCACTCATCAACAATAATGGAGAAAGTACTCAGTTCCTCTTCTCAAGTAAAAGTACAGATAAAGAGGTAGAAACGTACTCAAGTAAAAGCACCACATTACATTTTTACTTGAGTGAAAGTATTAAAGTACTTGTATCAGCTTCAATTAATCAAAACAAAATTGATTTATTAATAAAAAAGGGTAGAGTGCTTTGTAAACTAGTAGAAAATACAGAAATAGCTGCTTTTAAATCTACTTAAGTACAGTGCTGGAGTATTTTTACTTACTATTTTTACAACTACATCAACGATAAACACTGTATTGTGCATCGAGATCCTGTCTGGACTCAGGTGGGTTTTCTCCAGTTTCCCCCAACGTCATAAAACATGCTCAATAGTCTGGTTAAACTGGGGACACACTACACAACTCTCACAATCTTTACAGGTTTTAAAAAGACCAGAAGTACACACTAACAAACTGGTTTCAGCTGATTTTTGTTTTGACGACTGAAAAACTGGGATCACACACTTAACGACTGCTTCTGAAGAATCACAGAAGACAGGATCAAACCAAATAAAGACAACGTTGTTTTGATTTTCCACTACTTCCTGTCGTCTTCTGACTCTATTTCCTGGTTCCCACTCTCGCTTTTTTATTGGTTGTTGAATCTCGTGTTTGTAGTTGGGTTTGTAATCAGTTCAAATTATTAAATTAGTCCAGATTCAGATCAAAAAATTAAAAGATAATTGATTGATTGTGACTAAGGTTGGGTTTATTTCTCTCAAACGCTCACAGATTTTTGTGCCGACTGTTCCCAACTAGAGCAGAGTGGTTCAGACTTTGCCCAACTGGGAATAGTGGGTAAAATCAGGAAAAAAAAGTCTTCTAGTGTGCAAAAAAAACAAAAAAAGAAAGTTAAATGCAGAGAATGAATTTGGAGATAATAAAGAGTAACTTCTCAATCAATCTTTCAGTCGAACTTTCACTCCTGAATGTGCTTTTGTGTCATTAGATTTTGACTCCAATCCTAGTGGTGTTATATACAGTCAATATTAGACACAGGAGAAGAAGGAGAAAGTGTGAAGAAGAGGAAAGTCTGGGTCTCTCTGCTTTGACTCATTTCCAGAAGATAAAATGAAAGATAGAGATGGATAGGAAGAGGAAACTGGAACACCATGAAAAACCCACCTGGACACAGAGAATATACAATCAAATATCGAACTCAGAGTCTTCTTTCATTATTTATAAAGATAAATGTATAAATGTAGGAGCTGTAGTAAATATCCGTCAGAGCAGTTTGTGAGATGGATGTAAACAAATCTGTGCTAATGTCTGACCCTGGGTTTCCTTCACAAACACACATTTGACTAGACTCCGTTCCTCTTTTGCTTCTTTCATGGCTCAGTTTGTCATTCAGAAAGTAAAAGAAAAGACGTGGACTGAAGAAATTATTTGTTGACATTAGTTTGAGTTATGGCTTTATTGTTTACTTTGACTGCGACGCTAGATATTAATCACTGTTCGCTTTGTTCCGACACTGTTTTCTTTCACCTCTTTCCAAAAACAAGACCCAGAGAGGCTTGTAGCAATCAACTTTTTTATTATTTGATGTCTTCTACCTTTCTACAAAACTGACTGATGGATAAATTAACCCAGGGGCCACAGTTGTGTGCTCAGTGCGATACAGAAATTGTTGTTTCCAAACATATTCATTGATTTGGTGCAACTGCATAAACATATTCTGCAGCTGTGAGAGCTTCATCAGGAATGTCACACTCCAGTAATCACTTTTCAATGCTTTCTGATTATGTTCACTCAAAATGTGTTTTCAAAAAATTGCCATCCACATTTAGCCTGAAAGTATCTGTCATAAGGAACGACAAATATAGATAAAGGATAGACATTGTGGAAGCTTGAACGGGGTTAAATATTAAAGACGTCGAGGCAAAAGGTGGGAACTGTTTTGGTTTTTTGACGCCATTTTGGAGAGGTCAAGAAAGAAAGGTTTGGTTGTGTTCAGAACCACTCCATAATCATACTTTATTAGTGATTATATTGTTTTGTAGATGTGTCAGTGGAGCTTTCAAAGTGCTCAACGTCTATTAAACTGCATACAACACGTTTGATTAATTCTTTGTCCACCGTCAATTTGTTTAAATGATTTTACAGTTTTGCAGAAAATGGTTCCTGACGCAGGTTAAAGGTTGAGCCCTTTTAATAAAAGTTCTGGTCTTATCTTGGTCTCAAACTGATTTTTACACAGTGTTGTCTCCGTCTCTGACATCAAGACACGAATAGTTTATTTGTCCATAACATTCTTGAGCTAAAACTTCCATAATTGTTTATTCAATTAAACATTCTCCTCTAATTCTTCCTCGTTCACCAAACTCTAGGCTCAATGAGACTGCACTGTTCTCTGGATCCTTTCTAGTGTATGATACACATTTGGTTTTGGTCTTTTAAACTGTTATAGTCTTGGTTTTGAACCTTAAAGTCTCTCTGGTCTCTGACGTGACTCGGTCTTTCTAGTGCACTCACTGTTGTGTCGACATAAACAGCCATTTTGGGAAGTTCAAGAAAACAACGTCTAGTTTAGCGTCTACGGTCGTACTTTTAAAACACGCCAACACAAAAACTTTCTTTGCTACACTTTTTTCTTCCTAAATACAACACCTTAGAATATGTTTTCTTTCTTGATTTGAGCAAACAGCTGCTGATCCACGGAAAATGTGTCCCTCAGAAGAGTTTGTGCGTTGATATAAACTATCGTAATGTAAATGATTAGTTAATATGGCTAATAAATCATGTAGCTGACTGTCTAACTAGTCCAGGTCACTCTTATCTCTGTCATGTGTGTGTAACTCATTCTAATGCCATGTTATTACATTGCTCCACAGTGAAAATGACAGGGACATCAAGTACAGAAGTCAGTCTGAGTTTCTGAGTAATTACTCTGACGTCAGCAGATGTCCATGTGCTTTTTTAAGTCGACTTTGTCCCCGGATTTTTCGAGGACAATATAAATCAGAGAATAATGGATATATCACTTCTTCTGTGAAAGTAAGACACTTATAAAGGGCCTCATTTCAAAAACATTTCACAGTAATTTAACGCGATGACTAAAGGAAAAATCAACGAGCCCAACCTGAATTGAATTTCTCAGAGCTCGGTCGTGTCTTTCTTCTCGGAGCCGGTTAAACCCAACGCTCTCGGGACTCGTGTCTTCGTTCGGCCGATGGCTGCCATGACAACAACAACTTCCCAAAAGAAATGAAGCTGGAAGTCCTTGTGCGAGAGCAGCAGAAATGACTGTAACGTGACACATAACTTGACTCAGATTCATGTGTGGAACATTAAAGAGACTTCACTTTCTCTGTTTTTGACACAGGCTTTACATCTATATTTAATCCTGGTTTAACCACAGAAGGAAGGCCTTATGTTAGCGTTTGTATTAACTCCTCAGTTTCACAATCCTGTTTCATATTTTTGAGACATTATTATGTTGTACCTTTAAACATATTGATGACTCTTTAAATACTAATCATTAGTTATATATCTGTAACTACATAATTCATCATTTTTGACACTTTAGCTCCAGGATCCGATTTAGTTTTTGCCATCCCAGTCTCAGACTCCACTCTCCTCCAACAGCAGCTTCTTTTATTTAAAAAAAGGTAAAACCAGACCAATTTTTCACCACAAAATATGAATACATTACATTACATTAAAGTTTAGAGCTGATCTGAAACTTTTATCTTTGGAGTTTCTCGTTGTAGACTGTAGTGATCCTGGAATTATCTCTGTCTCATTAAACATTGCGTCAAAAGAATTTATTCATGTTTAATTTCACTATTTTTTATTCTCTTTTTTGAGCTGTTTCACTGTAAAATAAGACGTATTTTTCAACAGAATAATCCATTTCCTTCCTGACCCTGTTTCTAATCAAGCACCCTCTTGACCGCAGCTGAGAGTAGAAATCTAGATCAACAGATGAAGCACCGATCCTTCTGTCCGTCTCTGGTTCCATTTTTCCTTCATGAACAAGATCCTGAGAAACAAAGAGCAGCCAGAGTCCAACCTGCAGCAGGAACAGATCTGATGTACGGCTATCTGTGAACTTCTGGTTTCTTTAAATAAACACAAATCACCCCTAAATACGAGGCTCTGGACGCTTCAGGAGCCTTTTCAGATCCACAAAGCACCTATGAACTGACTGGACAAACTCCCAGAGCTTAGTTTGTCTCTTTTGCTCCATTATACACTCCTAAAAACATAAAACATCTCACACAAAGCACAATGACAATAAGGTCACTGCCACAAGTCTTTCACATCATTGTCCACTGTCATGACATTTTATGAAAGAAAGGTTTCACAAGGTTTTCAAAGTGATATTGTATAAGCATCACATTAAACGGTCGAACTGTATGTTGGAAAATGTCACATTTGTCAATTTTCTCGAGCAAGAAGGAAAAAAACATACACATCTTTTTATAACGGGCACTTCTGTTGAGAACATTCGCTGCAGTAACATGTAATGTCCTTCTGCAAAAGCACAGACTGCTGCAGGAAAATAGAAAAGCAACTGGTGTTTCAGAGAAAAGCACCACACGTCAGAAATAGTACAACAACTCTATAATATTTATCACAACAATCTGGATCAAAGTGATGTTTATGTAGAAAGTCCTTCACAAAACAATTACAGATGATTTGTTTTTGTAGTTTAAGAAAAATCAGGTAATAATGTCTTTGGAAAATTAAAAAGTGGGGACTGAATGTTTTGTAAAGATTGGTCTATTTTAACGCCATATTAAGGAAGTGAAAAGAGGAACATCTTATAATTATGAAAGAAAGACGAGACAAAAGGTGAGATGGATCAACCTGACCTCGAGATGGCAAGGGCCTGTCTTTATTTTTCACAAATGTTAAGACAAAAGGTGTAAACGACATATCAACCACATTAATGAGCTCAAGAGGAGTTTATTTTCTAAACCTACAGACGTCAGGACAAAAGGTTGAATCTGTTCCACGCAGCTGCCATTTTAGGAAGATTGAGAAAGGAAGCGAGGGAGAGAAGTTGGACAAAGTCATTTTTGTAGCCGTTATTTTAAGGAGCTTGTTCTGCAGAGACACACTAGAGGGCGCCGTCAGAGGACAGTCTAGTCGGACGTCGGACTTCCTCATTGTTCCACATTTGTCCCTTTGTTCGTTTCGGTTTATTCCTGCAGACAGTGGTCTTTTTTCTATCAGGATTCACATGATTTTACCATTAACTCTTGTTTTTCTTCCTGTTTTTGGTGAGAGTAGACGTCTGTGGTCCGTGCACTGTTCACACTTCAACCAAAACATGCCAGAGTTTAATTAAAAGTGGACCAGACTTTTGCAAAGAGTCTTAGTTCATGTTTAGCGTTGTCTGAATTTTGCATTGCAGCATTAACACTTCAATAACAAGTCTCTTAAACTTTGTGAACACAGAAGATTGTTATGTAGCAGCTATATTACAGATATTAAGAGAGAAATATCATCGCTGTATATAAGATTAACTGGTATTATTCTTAATTCATTAAAGCATGTTGAATTGTGACCCAAAATAGTCATGAAAATCTCTTTAAAGTAAATGTGCTCAGTTCCTCAGTTCGTGGGCCGCTGTGGGACACAACAGTTCAGTCTAAGTTTAGGTCGTCAGCAGCCAGACCCCTTCAGCTTTGAACACGCTCTATCATTTCCAAGTTTCTCTTTTTCTAAATGTATTTAATTCAAATCAGAAGAATCCAAGTGGAATGTATTCGGAGGACACTGCTTATGCGCGCAATTAAAATCATCCCTGCTGGGAATTACGCTGCGCTCGCTATTTAAATTTCATGTTTAACGTCAGATTTTTAGAGAGTCGAGAGAGAGGAAAGCAGACTTAATGCAATGAGCTATTCATAACACCGATGAGTCAACAGTTAAAGCCCAGTTTACACAGCGGCGCTAAGTACAAGACTCAAGGCCACTGTGAAAAATGTGACGTGTGCAAACTTCAGCAGATGTTCTTGTGTAATCCTCTCGACGCCTTTGGCAACTTTCGACCAGCTTTATTCCGCTGTTGACTTTAAATTATATCTATTAACTACAGCTGACAAAGCAACAGTGTATTCAGAGCTGCTGTAAAGTAAATGGGCTTCAGAGAGTAACTTTTAATCTGCTTCTTATTCAGACTGACAACAGGGTCCTATAAACTCCACCAGTTTTAGTCCCAAGTCCCCAAAGACTGGAAAATCCAATATGTCTCGATGCCCTTTCTTTAACCTTTAACTGTAAGATGACCTGAGAAAACTCTTATTTACTGATTATAATGTGCCTTCTGGGTTTCTCAGAGTTATCCTTAAATATTAGTCCAGCTCAGTCTTTAGTTCACAGCCTAGTCTTGGTTAATAGTCTGGTCTAGACCTGGTTTAGTCCTAGCTTCATCACCATGGATTGTTCTTGAGTTAAGTCTCATTATTATATGACTTTTCCTTTGATTAGAGGCCTGTATTAATCCAGATTTGACCCAGACTCCTGCTGTAAGGTCTTTTCTGAAGCCTGTGAGTGACTACGGTACTTCTGCTGGAAGATGTTGTTGTCTGTGAACAAATTTAATGGAAATATATCTTGTTTTTAGGGGTTGTATTTTATCCATCTGTGTACACGTTACACTCAATAAATGCCCAAAGTGCACCCTAATTTGTTTAGTTGTGTTTAGTTTTTCAGTGTAATCTCCTAAAGTTTATTGTAACAGGAATTATCTGTGAAAAAATGAGACCTTAAGACGTGATCTAGTCTTTATAATGAAGGATTTTAATAGATGAGAATGATCAGTCCACAGCAGGATTTTGTCCAATCACAGCTCACTTCAGGTAAAAAGGAGCGCTCCCATTGGTCGACACTGATGTCAACAACGAAGGAACAAGGAGATAAACCAAGGAAATGGGTTATTCTGTTGGAAATATGTCTTATTTTACAGAGAAACAGCTCAAAAAAGATAAAAAATAGAGAAACATGCAGCAAATGAAACATGGATAAATGACGGAGATAATTCCAGGATCCAAAGATAAAAGTTTCAGATCAGCTCTAAACTTTGATTTAATGTAATGTATTAGTATTTTGTGGTGAAAAATGTATCCGGTTTTGCCTTTTTTTTTAAATAAAAGAAGCAGGAAAGGTTACTGCTGCTGTTGGAGGAGAATGGAGTCTGAGACCGGGACAAAAAAAACAAACAAAAAAAACAGATACTAGAACTTTAAGGCACCAGTTTAGTTCAGAATTACATTACGTTTATTGGCCAAAGGTATGAACATGTTTCACATCAAAACATAAAACACTCATTAACCTAAGCCTCAAGGATGAAAGGTACAAAACGCAGCACAAAGTGGACACTGTTTCCATTAAAACTGCATTGAACGTGTTGAGTCATAGATTTATTCCATGAAGAGTGAGAAATGTCAAAAGAAAGGTTGATGTAAAATGCATTTGACCCAGATAATAGTTCCTATGTGACATTGTGCAGTGGGTTTGAGTCACCCCAGGCTTTTACGTACACCATGTTCTCAGGATCATTAGTTTTAATGAAGCTTATATCCCTGTGTTTTCAGTCACTGAGAGACTCTTCAATGAGTCACACGTTTAAAGCAGAGGTTAGTCGTGTGTTTCTGATAAATAAAGGTTAGATAAATCAATGCTCGAACGCAGACCTCGGTTATAATGATTTTGTTTTGCGTGTAAAGAGCTTTTGTGTATTATATGTCACAATAAAAGCTGGTCAACGGGCGAAAAAAGCCAGAAACCATTATAAATATTATATAAAAAGACAGTGGCACACTTTTATTTGCAGCTTCACGCATTAAATTTAAATGGGACACATAAAGGTTTGGTCAAATATTTTCATGTTTTTATGCCTTTTATTTGTTTACATGACACGGTGCAGTTTATAAATCACTGGGACAAACCTGTTGAGATACAATGTGCTATCAAACTGATCCAATATTGTTTTTGTTATTATTTGTTATCGTATTTTTGTTTTTGTTGTTTGGTTTTTCATGACTAATATTTTATTAAGTCAAACGAAAATATAACAAGACATTTAGACAAAACCGAACAAAGACCACAGTATAATAACTATAATAATAATAATAATATTTAAATGACTGTTCACAAGACAAAAAAAAAACAACAAATTAAATAAATTTAAAAAATAAAATTTGAAATGAGGCTGTCTTAATAATACTTTTCATCTTTTTTTTTACGTGAAGGAAACAGATTTAGGGACAGTTTGGTGCCTAAATTTTACATTTTTCCCATTTCCTCTAATATTTATTTAATATTTAGTGAGTGAGTTGTACCAATCTGTAATTTCTGTTCTTGTCCTAAAGGTTTCCTACTGGACATTATTGCTGTCTGGACTAAATCAGTGTTGTTATTGAATATTATGCCTCTGTTATTGCCAAATTTAGATTTTTTTTTCATGATTAAATACATTTACTCTCAGCTCCAGAGTATTTTCACTCTTCAAAGCGTTGCCGTTGAGCCAGTTTGTCTTCATTTTTTGGGCCACTGTCCTATTACTTCTTCCAACTGTGTTAAACCTGAAGTTTGGCTTAAGTTTGTTTCTGTTGAGTCTAACCAGGACAGTTTTCTGGGCCACTAAACACCATTAGCCATGAGCTTTCCCTGGTTCCAATCCAAACTACTCCATCATTTTTTTTTTCCTGTCACTCTGTTTAATGAAGCAGAAATGCCATAAAATCTTATTAAAGAAAACTGAGGCCATGGGGCTTTATTTTTCATGTTGTTTTGGTTGCAGTGGTATAAAAAAAAACAAAAAAACACTTTGGGATATGAGCCTACATCCTTGAACCCTTCACCGAGATGAGAAATGACTTCTGGGAAATAGACTATTGAGACAGTTAACACACACAAACATCGCTAACAAGCTCTCACCAACAGCTGGGAAATAAATCCTAAACAAACTCACAAATTGTTGCTTGAAAAAGGTCTGCTGGAGCGCACGAACACGCACTTCTCACCCACACAAAGTCCAAACGCACATAAAGTTTAAGCACATAAACACACAGTCAATTTGAGGCTCTATCAGCGCTGAAAGAGAATTTAATGGTGCTACTTTGGGAAGTTGCCCACACTTGGAAATGACCAAAACTTTCAGCGGAGTTCAAGCCAAGGCCGGCGTCGGCTCAGGAGTTGATGTAATCAGATTAGAGATCGGGAGGTCGGCCGTTTGAATGCTTCAATTTGGCGGCGAAACTCCCAAATGGGTCGAAGAATGAGTCAGTGCGGTCGCTCGGAGAGTTTAGTATTCATCCTCGGTGGCTGAGTCAGTTTGGGACACCTCTTTGTTTGCTGTTTGGATGTTTTTTTGTTTTGTTTTGGGGTTTTTTTTAGAAAGTTTCCAGACTGAGAACAAAGCACCAAAACACTGGCCTTTAGTCTGTTATGTAAGAACGCTTCAGTTTCACAAAAAAGAGAAATGCAGAGTCCTCTGTTGAAATATTTTGCTCCAGTTTTTGCAGAAATTATTGCATTTGTCTTTAACCAAAGCATTAATAAAGTTAAAGTAGGTAATAGAAAGCCTTTATCCAGAAATCCAGAAGCAGTAAGAAAAATCATAAGATACATATATATTATTTTTTCTACTGGTTCTTTAATGCCACTTTTTCATTACATTCATTACATTGGGACACTGATGTGTATAAAGGGCTCCAGTGTGTGTCAAGGTTATTGATTTACTGACTTCACACTTTTCTTTCATCTCTTGTGTTTAGTTTCTATGGTTTTCTGTGCACAGTAAAGACCACTTTGTTGGAAGGTTATTTGACATCAGCTCTTTTTGTTCCTGCTGTACTTTCTCCTCCTTTTTTACAGACTTTTTTTTTACAGAAAGGCTGGAAAGGAGAAAGAGAATCACTGAAGTTCACTGAAGAAGGATAAAATGATGAAGAAGAAGAAAGGAGATAAGTGGATATTTACTAAAGCTCTTTAATACGTGTGTTTCTGGAGGATATCTGGAGAATCCGAGGTTTCTCCTGGTCATAAATGCACCACGTCTCTAGGTGATTTTGAAAGAGATTTGGGTGAAACATTTGAATGGTAAAAAATGAAAGGGAGGATATTTGTATTGCATTTATTTTTTGTTTTGTTTTAGTCTGTGATTGCTTTGTTTTTACATCATTTTTCTGTTTGTGCATTGTCTTTGTAATTAAAAAAAAAAAGAAAAGATTTGTTCCAGTTCCTAAAGCAACCTGTTGGAGGCAGTAATGCAATCAGAAGAGTCTAAAGTGACAAAGTGAAGAAGAAGGAAGACCAAACCCAGCTGTAACTGTAAATACTGTGAACAATCCCAGTATTTTAAACTTAACGACTTATTTAACAAGTATTCAGACTCTTCTAGAGACTAGTGACAAATATATTGACTTTTTCTGCCGTTATTGGAGACTTTTTTGAAGTTGTTTTCTTTTTTTTACTGTCTCTTTTGGGTCCCTTTAGATAAACCAACATAATCACACAAATACAAGCTCTTTCCGGTAATGTTACTGCTTTCGTTCATAACTGAGACTAATATTACTGGCTCTAGACTTGTTAAATTACCAGAACAGATTTACTGTTTAAGAGGATTAAGAAGAGTAAGTATCAGACGTTGGACGCTCAGTTTTGCTCAGTTCTTTGCAAACTTTTCTTTTTTTTGTCCCAGTCTTACACATTTAAATGTAATAAATTGTTAAGATATAATAAATACACACATTTGTCTGACTGGGGACAGCTGGCATCATTTGGAACAGGCCTTTTTCTTTTGTATTCAGCCGTGACAGACTTCGAAAACAATGGCTGTTTCCTGTTGTGTTGTTTACCCTGCTGCCGGTGCAAATGTTGGAGGAGATATCTCACTCGTCAAGCTGTCAGCGCAGGTCAGTACCAACGTGAGCCGAGCGTCGTTCTGGGTCTAAAGCAGGTTTGTTCACAGCAAAACGCTACAAAACGGGTCTTGTTCTGACACGACGCACCTACGAACCGAGTCAAGGCCGGACAAATATCGAATAACGTGTCGTAATTGTTGCAGTCTTTGCTCAAACGCTGTTTATTTGTCTTACTAATGATTTCAAATACTCACGGCTGCATTTTAATGAGCTTCTGCAGCAAAACACAAGGGACTTACCTGGACTCTATAAATGGATTCAAATGTTCTGTCCTATTCATTAAAGCGCTTATGGGGATGACAATATTAATTCTTGTTTTAGCCTCAGCAGAGCATAGACTGTTTCTGTTTATCCATCAGGTGTTTATGACTTTAATTATCTGGGCTTCACTTTATAGACATTTTATTGCTAATGGAAATAAGTGGACTCCAGTTCATTGTAAATGGGTTAAAAGGCTTTAGGGAAATTAACAAATGCTGAAAAAATGGTCTCCTGATGTTTTTGGGTAGTTTTTAACTGGATTTGAACAGGTTTTAAATGGATTTAAACTAGATTTATTTTATTTGTTCATGAAATCTTAAGCCAGTTTTTGCTAAAAAAAAAAATAAAAAATATGAATGAATAAATCTGTTCAAATTCATCTAAAAATTGTTCAAATCCCATTTAAAAAACATGCAAATCCAAATAAAAACTGTTCAAATCCAAATAAAATCTGTTCAAATCCAACTAAAAGCTTTTAAAATTCAACTAAAACCTGTTTAAATCCAACTAAAGCCTGGTAAATCCAAATAAAACCTTTTCAAATCCACCTGAAACCTTTTCAAATCCAACTAAAACCTGTTCAAATCCAACTAATGCCTGGTAAATCCAAATAAAACCTTTTCAAATCCACCTGAAACCTTTTCAAATCCAACTAAAACCTGTTCAAATCCAACTAAAGCCTGGTGAATCCAAATAAAACCTTTTCAAATCCACCTAAAACCTTTTCAAATCCAACTAAAACCTGCTCAATTTCAACTTAAACCTATTCAAATCTAAATAAAGCTTGTTCAAATCCAAATAAAACCTTTTTAAATTCAACTAAAACTAAAAGATAACTTCTGTGAAACTTAAATAATGATGAAATTTCACATTCAGAATTCAATAAAAGCTTCCCAAGTGTCTACTACATGACGATAAAAACTTTTAATTCAAAAGGACTGTGACAGATTGAACACTGTGTAAAAGGGTTCGTTTGAATCGTCATAAACTATATTTTATCCTAAATATATCAGACTGCCTTCCTCAGTTGGGTTATTCTCTACACAATAACGTTACTTTAAACTCTCTGTTCACCCTGTGGTTAATACAAGTCTGCCTCAGGCTCTCTCTCTGTGTGGCCTATGATCCAGCTCGAGTTTGGGCTGCTCCGGCTTCGTCGTTGAAAGTTTTAGTTTGGGTCTGTGAGAGTGTCTTGAAGCGGCTCAGCGCCATCAGTCTCGGAGTATATCTGCAGTCTCTTATCTCTCATTCCCTCTGTGCCTCCATTTGTCTGAAGTTTGGACGTACTCGGGAGAATAGAGCACTTCAGAGACGTAGCTGTGGCTGAACTAGACTGTGATAAATAATAAAAATGTCCACTCTTGTGCCAGTAATTAGACTCACAAAAAAGGGAATGGCAGATATTCAAGCTTGATGTAACCAACTCTGACAAGACACACTTTCACATGTGTTTTCTGGGCTTTAATTATAATTCATACAAGTCTTTAATCGGTCGAGGATAGACACTGTTAATAAAGATATCTGAGGGATTGTTTAAAATATTGTACAGAGTTGAACCTAATAGGACACATTAGTCAAAGCAAAGTTTTTAATAATGTATCATGATCAAAATAATACACATTATATTTATCTGTCTTTGAATATTCTCCAAAAATCTAATGAAAGAAGCCATCTCTGTCTCAGATTCAGCCCCAAAAGGACCTCTCCTGCTTCTCTTTTATTAAAAAATAAAACCAATTTCCTCCAAAATACTAGTCCATTTGACCAAACTGAAGTGTAGAGTTTAGCGTTAGCTTAGCTGTGACTTCAGCGTCAGGACGACAATTATCTCCTCCTCGTTAAACATTACGTGATTGAATTGACAGTATTTATCTGTGTTTTACGTTGTCTCCCTTTTCTCTGTTGATGCTTTTCTTTTTTCAGCTGTTTCTCTGTTAAAAGACATATTCAGCTGAAAATACACTTTATCTGCAGCTATTAAACTTCCTGGAACGTCATGTGACAAGTGTCGACCAATGGGAGCGCTCCTTTTTGGAGCATGTGATTTTCCAAGGTTTTCTGTTCCTGAATAGAGGTTCTCATCTATTACAATCCCTTACAATAAACACTAGATGGATCAGAAAGACTTGCTTTAACAATTTACTATTTCTACAACTAGAAGAAACACTATCAGGTAAAGTCTTTTTAAGGACTATGAACCTTTAACCAAAGCTAATCTGTGATGAAGGGAACAGGTGGCTTTTGAGTGAGTTTTTGAAATGATGAAGAGTTCTTGAGAGTATTGAGGGTTTTGAAGTGGAAGCTGAGGGATGGGAACCCAGTGGAGGGTTTGAAGGCCTCAGATCCGGGAGTGGGTCAGCAGACGGGGTTTATGGAGTGTTTGGATGGTAGACCGTAGAGGAGGCAGTAGTTGAAGCTGTGAACGAGGGTCTCAGCGGCAGGAAAGAAGAGGGACTAGTGTAAGGGGTTTTGTGAGGGTTTCTGAGGTGGAGGAAGGTTTTTGGTGGATTTTATGGCAGCGGCAGCCATCTTTATTTACAAACAGAGACGTTTAATATAGAAAAACTGTGTCTTCTGTAGCTCATTTTAGTGTATTTTGTACAAATACAACTCTACTATGGTCCAGTGTATTTGCCTATTTACTTTATTATATGCGTTCTGTGGTTGAGCCTCACTTACTTTTACTTTTTTGCCACCGTCCTGGGACAGTCAAGTTATAACAGAGGTTTCTCTTTCTGTGATTTCAATGATTGGAGTGATTCTTCCTCCATAATGTGGGAGGAAGTGGGTAAGCCATGTATAAACTGTTTTTAGATTTTAAAAAAAGGGAATTGAAATGTACCACATGAAAAAGAAGGTGTTCTCGGTGTAAGCAGCCATCGCTAGGGCTAACGTTAACACATTCCCAGTAGGTTTTTCTGCCCCCGTTAGCGTCAGACCCTCATGTGATTGGTCAAAGCTCACCGTCACACACTCAACTTTCTCAAAATCCTCGATAATAAAGACTAGATGACGTCTTAAGGTCTGTATTTATCACACAGTACTCCTTTCACAGTTAAATATGGCGTTTCTTCATTACCTTTATTCTCTGCGGTCGCACTGACGCCGTTAAAGTCAGGATTTTCTTCCACATTGTTTTGTGATGTTGCCCCATGACTCGCATAAAAGTTTGGATCACATTACAAAGATAAGTATAGTATATCTCAGAAGTGTTTACCAACTTTGATGCATTTGTGTCGGTGCTGAGTCACCTCCGCTGAGTGAGTAATAGACCACAGTAAACTCGGTGCGTTGGATGTTTCGACCTGCCTTTACATTACTCAGCATGTAACAGCTTTACAGCCACAAATCAATCTAATTGTTGAGTTCCCAGACAGCGGCGCATCACAACGCACAAGTCGTTCTGAGGCGCTGCAGTCTGCCAAAGTTTTCAATTTGTACAAAGCGAGAGGCGGGCGTCCTGGGAAAGTGTGATGAATGTCTTATCCGTCGACTTCTGTTTATCTGCCAGCCTTTATATTTATGAGAAATTCGTGTGTGCGGCTCGAACAGCGTCAGGTGAAGCGACGGCAGCTGCTTCGTTTCTGCAGGCTTCGCAATATGAGATTCAGAAGAAGTGAAGACAGATCTGAGATTAAGAGTCAGGACGACACTGAACGCGACCGAGTCATGACCAAGGACGAGACCGACGACTTACATGAGCCGAAAAGAAGATGTCAATACATTTAAAGCTGTAGTATGTTGTTTTTTTTTTAGTTTTTATGTTAAATTACAGCCAAAGGAGACAAAAATTACATGAAAGATACATACAAGATGTGTTTTAATTCCTGATTCTTGGTGGAACGACATATAAATCCATTATTTTGATGGTGTCCTTAGTTTTCCATCCAATCACAACAATATCATCCTTAGAAGGAATCAGGATATATGCGTATTTATGAATATTGTTTTATAAATTTGAGAAAACAGATATTGTCATAAAGAGGATCTGAAAAGATTATTATGGATTTGCAAACTCTGCGTTACTGTTCACTCTTTTGATGTAAATTTGTCAACTTGATAAATGCTAATGGATGCCTGGAAAGAACTCGACTTTTGGAATAAAGTTGGATTTTCCAATTCAACATCATCTGTGTCACTGATGACACTAAGTTTTACTTTATATTTTGGACATTGACTTTTCACCAAAACCTATGATATTTGCATAAATAAACCATAAAAGGGCTTAGTTTTGGACTCTCTTTGGAGTTATTTACACTAATTACAAGAGCTATTTATCATTTAGATATAATTTAGAAAGATAACCTGTAGATTAAGTGTCTGAAGACTGGGTCTTAATGGGACTTGTCTTCGATTACTATGTTTCTACCTGGAGGCAGAGCTGGAGAAGTTCATTTCATTTATTTATTGAACAGTAAAGGTTAAAAGCAACGTCAATGCTGCAATTCATCGGGCCTGACTCAGTTAAGAACACAACAAGGACAAGAAACCAACACCCAGACAATAAAACATCAAAACCACAACACATCTACACAAAGAAAAACTTTACAGAATAATAACACAAAAAACTTCTGCACTTTTTTGAATTGTTGAAGTCATTTTTTACCATAATTCTTTTTAAAAGCAGGGACTGGTAAAAGTTCCTGAGAGCCTCATTATGTGATTCTTTCTTGTCTTGTGTTCTTTGTTGGGAGTTATTTTTTGTCTGAAAGTAACAGTTAGTGCCGTGACATTTAATATAATTCTAAAAAAAAAGGTCATTAGCCTGAGTCGGTGACTGTAGTGCTCTCAGGTGTCTCAGGTGAAGAAGAAGAAGAAGAAGAAGAAGAAGAAGAAGCAGAAGAAGAAGAAGAAGAAGAAGAAGAAGAAGAAGAAGAAGAAGAAGAAGAAGAAAGAAGAAGAAGAAGAAGAAGAAGAAGAAGAAGAAGAAGAAGAAGAAGAAGAAGAAGAAGAAGAAGAAGAAGAAGAAGAAGAAGAAGAAGAAGAAGAAGAAGAAAGAAGAAGAAGAAAGAAGAAGAAGAAGGAAGAAGAAGAAAGAAGAAGAAGAAGGAAGAAGAAGGAAGAAGAAGAAGAAAGAAGAAGAAGAAGGAAGAAGAAGGAAGAAGAAGAAGAAGAAGAAGAAGGAAGAAGAAGGAAGAAGAAGAAGGTTGTTCAACTTATATCCGTCACATCTTTCCCATCTTTCCAGCATTAGTCCATCATCTCACCTCAATATTACACCGAGCGGATTGACCCGTCTGTTTTGTTTCCTCACTAAACTTTCTGTTGCATTCCCCACGACACCGAGGACTAACAAATGCGTGTCTACAAGTTTCTGCATTTCATTTGTGGTTTTATTGTCTGTTTGGTGATTTGACGCATCAAACTCTCAAAAGCCGAACCCAGGGGAAGGAAGAAAGGCAGACTTCCAGCAAATAACACAGAGCGACAGACAAAGGCAAAGCGGCAGCAGAAGCAGCTCGGGGAGTGACTGTCAGACGTTCGCTGTCAGCCCACTTCCGTGAACTGTCTGAGAGAAATATACACAGTGGATCTGGCAGCGCGAGTGGGAGGCAGAGAAATATGGAGGTCCACGTCGAGGTGAGACAGATAACGGCGGAAAAACAGAGATAGCTGGATGTTAGAGGGCATCAAAGGACACAGAGAAGACAAAACTTCAGAGAGCAGCCACGGTCCCCTCGCGCAAACACGTTTCCCGTGACCCGCTCGAGGACAAACAACAATGATATCTCTGCGTGACACTGTGTTTTTTTGTTTGTTTTTTTACAAATCCAGACAGCGCCGAGCTCAGAGCTGACATGCTTTATAACTCTGAGAATATGCAGAAGGAAAAAAGATCCGTTTCAGCTGACACCGAGTCGCTCAGCGCTGGGTACTAATGTATGACCTGGAGGGAGGTCTTTCAAAGGTGAAGGACAAGATGGAGGCTTCAGCTACAAACTTTTGTCTTGTCATTTTAATAAGAACATGTGATTGCTTCTGGAATGTGCTCAACGTTATCATTTATTAAAATCCTTGATGATAAACTCAATGATGTCTTGTTTAATCCTGAAAAAGTAAAGAAAAATGGAGTAATTTCTGTTAAATTTGACATCAAGCCTTTTTCTGGAACAAATAGTGTTTGTGTGTTGCTTATATGTAATATTTTTATCAGTGTTTTATCAGTGACATTATTAATCATCAGTGTTGCCACCACTGACAACAAGTTTTGACACCACTGACCTTTTTAATTCTTGGTTTGCATCAGACTGCTGCTCATAAAGACTGTAAACTATTCCTGTCAATAAATAATAAATATAATTAACACTTGGAAGCTTTTATTACATTTGGAATGTGAGGTTTCATCTTCATTTGAGTCTAAAAAAAGTTATCTTTAACATTTAGTAGGATTTGAGCAGGTGTTTGATGGATTTGAACAGGTTTTAGTTGTATTTCAACAGGTTTTAGATGAATTTGAACAGATTTTAAATTGCTTTGTAGCAAAAACTGGCTTAAGATTTCATGAACACATAAATCTGATTCAAAAACCTCTCCAAATCCAACTAAAACCTGTTAAAATCAAACTGATACCTGTTCAAATCCATCTAAAACCTGTTCAAATCCATCTAAAACCTGTCCAAATTCAATTAAAACCTGTCCAAATCCATCTTAAACCTGTTCAAATCCATCTAAAACCTGTCCAAATTCAATTAAAACCTATTCAAATCCAACTGAAACCTGTTCAAATCCATCTAAATCCTGTTCAAATCCATCTAAAACCTGTCCAAATTCAATTAAAACCTGTCCAAATCCAACTGAAACCTGTTCAAATCCAACTAAAACCTGTCCAAATCCAACTGAAACCTGTTCAAATCCAACTAAAACCTGTTAAAATCCAACTGATACCTGTTCAAATCCAACTAAAACCTGTTCAAATCCAGTTAAAACCTGTCCAATTCCAACTAAAACCTGTCCAATTCCAACTAAAACCTGTTCAAATCCAAATAAAACCTTTTCAAGTCCATCTAAGACCTGTTCAAATCCAGTTAAAACTTATATGCATTGGAGGACTACATAACACATAGCAGAGCTCTTTATTCAATACTCATCATTAGGGCCTGAATATAAAGTGTAAACAAAGAAAATGGACAATATTTATTTGGAAAAAATATATAATGTACTCAGCATATTTTGTTGTTCAAGTAACATTTGCCAAAAAATGTCAAGGAAGTTATAGTGACATTTTGGAAAAGTCTTTTGTTTTGTTTTTTGACTTTATATTTTTAATTGGGTGGATTTTGAACAGTGTCCAAAACCTAGACATTACTTTTCTTGTTCCAACTAAAACTAAAAAGATTTTGCAGTATCTTTGGAGCCACTTCTTGTCATGTTTGGGAATTACCTTGAGACTGATGGAGTCATTTAACTTGACAAACACCAACTACAGCTGGCAGGTCCAGTTTTCTCCAGACAGAGCGTGGATTTACCGCTGTTTAAGGGCCAGCTTTGATACATTACTCAGAAGAAAGATGTTTAGCGCTCGGCCTTTTTTGACACAGTTAAAATGATCATCTGAACCGGAGTGCGCCGCAGGATCGATGCCGTCCAACTTCAGGCGGAGGATGATGGTCTACTTTATGATTTAAGTGGACAAGGAGGCAGCGCTTTATAAAAATCTTGCCGAGCGCAGCTTTTAAACTTCAAAACAGGCCACCTCTGCACAGCTCAAAGCAGCAGTGATTTATTAAGTTAGCTGGAAGTACTGCAGCCAGGTACATTTCACTGAACAGAACGCAAGCAGTTTATGCAAAGTGTATTTTATCTGACCTTGGTTCAAGGAAAGTTAAATTGTTCACGTACAGTCTACACTACTACAAAACAGAATCAGCCCTAAACAATAATAAACAGTGATACAGCAATATGTTTTCATGCTTTTATCAAGAACAACGGAAGAAAAACATAAGCACTTTCAACAACTCTTAATTAAAGTAAAATGGTTAAAAAAATAAAAATAAAAAAAAAACTATAGGGGTAAAGGTAGGTACAATTGAAACAGTTTCACTAATATAGCCTTTAACTATTAATTTCAGACACAGGAAATATAGAGAGTCTCAGGCCATATTTAAAGCTCCACTTCCTGATTTTCTTTCTTTGTCTCAGACTCCACTCTCCTCCAAAATCAGCCTAGAGACCTCTCCTGCTTCTCTTTTATTAAAAAAATAAAACCAGACCAGTTTTTCCTCCAAAATACTAATCCATTTGACCAAACTGAAGTTTAGAGTTTAGCGTTAGCTTAGCTGTGACTTCAGCGTCAGGACGACAATTATCTCCTCCTCGTTAAACATTACGTGATTGAATTGACAGTATTTATCTGTGTTTTCTCTGTTGATGCTTTTCTTTTTTCAGCTGTTTCTCTGTTAAAAGACATATTCAGCTGAAAATACACTTTATCTGCAGCTATTCAACTTCCTCGACTCCTGATGATTGACTGATGTCTTTTAAGTTTTAGTATGACTTCCTCATTTTCTGGTAGATATTGGCACATATTATCTGTAAGAGTGAACATTTTACATTCAGAGTGTATGTGTTTCCTGATAAAGTGAACATTAACATATAAATGAGTATTTGCAGACTTTAAATGTGACTGTGAGCTGTGAGTGCATGACCTTATGTGCCCTATCCCTCACTGTCCTAACCCCTCACATGACATCCAGGCGTCAGTCTGATCGATCTGACCTTTGCTAATGTCACGGCTGCCGTTTCGGAGCCCGCTGAGCTGCTGTGATTGGTTCACGTCTGCGCCACGCTCCGCTGGGCTGAAATCTTAAATACAGCCTGAGTGAATGGTTTCAGAGAGAGACAGACAGGGTTAGAGAGTGGAAAGATGAATGGACTGAGATGTGACTAAAGAAGGTCAATGGAAAGCTTTATCTCTCGTATGTATCTATGTAATGTTTGTAGGAGTTACATTTGGAGGCGCTATAGAAGAAAGATAATCAATAATCTGTGTGTGAAACAAGAAAATCAATTCAGTTTTATTTATACAGCACTACACATACAGAACTATGTGCTTTCTGTCAACATTAATGTACATACAGTGGTGAAAATGCATAAAAAAAGGTGACAAACAATAAAAAAAAGGACATTTCTCAGAGAAACCGAGACCATCTGTTGTTGTTGGACCAAGGACCGGTTTTAAACACCAACAAAGATCAGAAGTGTTCATTTTGAAAACAAATGTCAATGTAGTTTTTGTCTTAGTTTTCTGACTAAGATGCAGTTCATTTAGTCTAATCCTTCTTAGTTTTACTCTAGTTTTAGTCGACTAAATATCAAAAGAATTTAGTCGACTGTATCTACAATAGATTTAGTGTTTTTAAGTAATAATTTCTCTGTGAATGAAATAAAACTAGTCCTAACCTGTTACGTCTGGTATTTAGTTCTCCTTTTCATTGGATTTAGTCTCTGTTCATTTTTATTCGTCGATGAAAGTGTCCATAGTGTCCAGTGTCAGTTTTTGTTCTCATTAATTACTTTTTATTTCGTTTTCGCACAAATGTGTCGTTGACGAAAAATATGACAAAATTTATTCGTCAATAAACTTTATGCTGGTTCAGACCAAAAGGAAGAGTCCAGAATAAACGTCATAAATCTGAAGACCCTTCTGTATTTGTTCCATAAATAGTGACATTTACAGCTGCAACATCTTTTATAACATATTTAGTCATTTATTTTCTTTGACAAACTGTTGCTAAAGCTGCTAAAATACATCTAAAAGCCAATGTTTAAGCCCTAGTATGTTTTTATTGCTGATGCCTGTTATCATCAGCTCCCATAATCATCTCATATTCACATTAGAGCAGTGCTTGTATTGTATTAGACTGCATAAACCCCTAATCAAGAGTTAAAATATGAGCTGTTTTGCATAAAGGCCACCTGTGATGAGCTGAATTTATGCATCACACATTCAGTTAAACTGCACCACTTCCATTAAAAGCTGATGGGAATAAAGTGAATCTGCATATTCTTGTCATTTCAAGTGTTTGTGGTGTGTTTGTTTGTGAATCAGGATCTGGGTTAAAGCTTTATTTGTGATGTATAATGTCCAGAAGCAGGCTTTGGACATTGTTCTCTTTTTTTCGAACTAAAGTTAAATTTTTTGGACTAAATGAGACACTTCTGCTGATCTTACATCTCAAAAAAATATGATATATAAGTGATAAAGTGTTCCAGCTCCAATAACACAACCATAACTCGATCGATTCTAATTTAATGAAGTCTACACTGAGCTTTAAAGAACTATTTATCACCCAATGAATGTAATAGACGAGTCCTTCTGTGGCTACGGTAAAGCTTTTGGACAAATTTAGACGAATTGAAGGAAAAAAAGTGTTGTTTTGAGGCATTTTATTGTATCACATGTTGCTATTTGTCTCAAAAACAACAGCTTTCATAAATGTTTTTATTTCTTTTTCTAATAAAACTATAAGTAACCACTAATGCAACTAATTGTACTTCACAATATGAGTAACTTTTTGTCAATTTACAGTTTTTTTTTCTTAATAATTGGGGTTGCAAAATTCTGTCTCAGTTTTTTATTTGCTACACCACCAAAAAGCAAGTTAATCAAAGATGTTGAATCAAAATAATGTGACACTTTTGTGCTTCATTTTAACTACAATAATGGAAAATATATCTAGTTTTTTTACCCTATGTTTGAGAATGACAGTCCCCACAATGTGTTTGGTTTAACAAATATTACATGAATTTATCTAAAGAAAGAAAAAGTCCTCAGTATTGTTTTCCCTTCACAGACTGGAGCGTTATCTGTCGGCTGGCGCTCTGCAGAGGGAACAACGCCACGTCTCTTTGCGTTTCCAAAGGCACCGGCGGCTCCTCCGGGTGTTTTTAACATTAGCGCTCTCACATCACCGGCCGCCTCAGAGCCTACAGCCCCCAAAGTCACCCACAGCTCAGCGATATCAGTCCCAGCGGAGGAATGCACAGCGCTATTTTAGAAACAGTAATCTGGCTTTGCAGTAAGCCCTTGAATTTAATCACACAACCGCAGCCGGCGTCGAGCAAATACAGGTGCTCTCCATGTTTTTACCGTGTCATTTCCAGCGAGTCTACTGCTGCATTTGGATTTCTCGTCATGTGAAATGGGATTACGTAATCGTGTGTGGCATCGGGGTTTGACAGAACATGAGTTTTAAAATAGAAGTGATGGAGAAAAAAGTGTAGAGTTACTGTAACGCTGTAACTTTCACAACTTTAATAACTTTCATGACTTTTCCAATCACATGAACTGCTGTAAACTTTTGAAAATGCTTGGTGTCGAGTGAATTTCTCATCCTCGTCAGAAGAATCACATTTAGACTTTCTCCTGATGCGTGTTGGTGCAGCTGGGCCTGGTTCTGGAGGCGTGTAAAAGACGGCAGGCGTCAGTTTACAAAGTGTTTCCTTTCAGTGAGTTCTAAAGGAAAGGCCAATACAGTTATGTATTGGTTGTTTTTCTTAGGAATCTTCTCTTAGTGTCTCTCGTAGTAACCTTTCCTGCTTCTTTTGTTCAATAAAAAAGTTAAAAACTGAGTAATTCTTGACCACAAAATACTAATATGTTACATTAAATCAAAGTTTAGGGCTAATAAGAGAAAATAAGACGTATTTCCAACAGAATAACCCATTTCCTTGGTTTATTTCCTTGTTCCTTCGTTGTTGACATCAGTGTCGACCAATGGGAGCGCTCCTTTTTACCTGAAGTGAGCTGTGATTGGACAAAATCCTGCTGTGGACTGATCATTCTCATCTATGAAAATGTCTTAAGGTCTCATTTTTTCAGATGATTCCTGTTACAATAAACTTTAGGAGATTACACTGAAAAACTAAATGGAACAGGAAAAAAAAAAAATCAGATAATAGACTTTTAAAAGGCAGTTTTTGATAAGGCTCATAACTGGGAAAACAGACTTTGTTAAGACTTTCCTTTTTAACATAAGTGACACCTCATAGGATGTAATATGAATGCCTTCTTTGGCTAATTTTTATTTATTTATTTATTATTTATTTGTTCTCTATTTTGTGTGAGCTTTGTTCTTTTCTTTCTTCCTTTTTTGTTTAGTTTTTTGTATAGTGTGATATTCAATTTATTTGTTCTTTTTTTTTTTTTTTGCTTTTTTTTCTATGGGAAAAATATCTATAATAAATAAATAAAAATATAATAATAAAAAAATTGTGTCACCTTTAGTCATTCTCCACTTCATTACACAAAGTAAAGCTAAAATAACACCACGCCTTCCTCTGTTCTAAGTCAAGGTCTTGGATAATTGCATTTTCACGTTACCGTCTCAGCTTTAAAATCTCATCATCATCAGCTCTGGAGACCGCACTTTAAAAAGACGCTGATTTTGATCCAACATGTGTCTTTTGTGCCAATAATAAACCCCGGGTGAGTTCAGAGAGGTCACAGAGGCTAATGTGAGGTCAATCCCTGTTTAATCCAGGCTGCACACTTCTCTTGAAAAGACGACAGGAGATCACAACCTTTGCCCTTTGGTCGAGTCCAGAGGTGTCTCATTAACGCTGGGGATTTATTCTGCCACAAACCATCAGTGGCTTTTCCCAAACAGCCCTGGAGCCCCCTGGGTCGGTCACATGGACGAGATCCAGAGTAAAAAAGTCTATTTAACACTTTTAATCTTGTTTTATCAGACCTCGTGCATTGTCCTAAACCAAAGGCAGGTCGGGGCTTTGAAAGAGAGTTGATGTTTGTTTCTCTAAAGGTTAAAATGTTCTGGTTTGACTTAAATTTCTGTCACTATTTCACATTAATACTAACATACAACTTTCATAAATGTTTTTTTTATGGTAAAGACAAAACCAAGCAGTTAAAAAAAGACCCAACACCATGTTTTCTTCTTTATTCATTCCATTATTCATGTTCTTCTGCTCAGTCCCATTAGTGTTCATGGGTGAGTATTTATCATTTAATATTATTTCATAAGGTTTGTGTCCCATCCTTCACCCAAACATATGTTCTCTCTACTTAAATTAGAAATAAGAATCCTTTCAATTTCAACAGGTTTGTGGTTGATTTGGAGAGGTTTTAGTTGACTTTAAACAGGTTTTATATGAATTTGAATCTATTTTAAAAGTATAAAAGTGGAGATTTCATGAAATAAAATGAATAAAATTAATCTGATTCAAAACTCTGTTCAAATCCTACTAAAACATATTCAAATCTAAATAAAACCTTTTCAAATCCATCTAAAACATGCTCAAATCTAAATAAAACCTGTTTAAATCCAAATAAAATCTGCTCAAACACAAATAAAACCTGTTTAAATCTGAATAAAACTTTTTCAAATCCAAATAAAACCTGTTCAAATCCGAATAAAACCTTTTCAAATCCAAATAAAACCTTTTCAAATCCATCTAAAACCTATTCAAATCCATCTAAAACCTGTTCAAATCCAGGTGTCTTTCTGTGAATGTAGAGTACAGTACAGAACTGTCTTTGGAGCTGAATAATGTCAGCTGGAATGACAGTGGAAGGAAGGAAAACGCAGGGGTTGGAAGATATATGTAACAGGAAGGGTAAAAGTTATTAATTTTAAGCATGAACACACATACAGTCGTACAATCACCATCTATCAAGTCTTTAAGCCCATTTGACTGATAGAACGTCTCATATCTCGAGCCAAAATTACGTTTAATACATTTCTACAGCGGCCATTGTTTCAGCTGAAGCCATTCATCCGACTCGTTCCCTCTTTCCCTAATCTCTCCGATACGTCTCGGCTCCGCTCGCTCCGTCTTCTCGTCCGTCTCTCGATCATTCATCCGACGGAGGGCAGCTGTTACGACTCCAGCCTATTACCGCTTTTCATCATCGCGCGGGGTTTAGGAGGAAATGAGTCTGAGTGAAGGAGGCGAGGGAGAGGGTAGGACGTCCAGAGCACACTCAGGACCGGGATGGAGTAAGAAAAACACCTCTGATGTGTTAAAGGAGAAGAAAGGGATAGATTTCAGATAAAACAAGGGTTACTTTTATGTGGGTCTGTGATGCATATAGTAGGTGATATTTATGGCAATACTTTTTAACAGGATTTAGATGGATTTGAATAAGTTTTAGATGGATTTGACCAGGTTTTAGTTGAAGTTGAACAGGTTTTAGTTAAATTTGAACAGGTTTTTAGTTGGATTTGAACAGGCTTATTTGGATTTGAACAAGTTTTAGATGCATTTGAACAGGTTTTAGTTTGATTTAAACAGGTTTTAGATGGATTTGAACAAGTTTTAGATTGGTTTGAGCAAGCTTTAGTTGGATTTGAACAGGTTTTAGATGGATTTGAACAGTTTTTAGATGGGTTTGAACAGGTTTTAGATGGATTTGAACAGGTTTTAGATTGATTTGAACAGGTTTTAGATGGGTTTGAACAGGTTTTAGATGGATTTGAACAGGTTTTAGATTGGTTTGAGCAAGCTTTAGTTGGATTTGAACAGGTTTTAGATGGGTTTGAACAGGTTTTAGATGGATTTGAACAGGTTTTAGATGGGTTTGAACAGGTTTTAGATGGATTTGAACAGGTTTTAGATGGATTTGAACAGTTTTTACAAGGATTTAAACAGGCTTATTTGGATTTGAACAAGTTTTAGATGGATTTGAACAGGTTTTAGGTGGATTTGAACAAGTTTTAGATTGGTTTGAGCAGGTTTTAGGTGGATTTGAACAGATTTGAGTTGCATTTCAACAGGGTTTTGAATAATATTTATTTTATTTGTTCATAAAATCTTAATCCAGTTTTGCTTAAGACTAACTAAAACCTTTTCCACCTTTTCAAATCCAAATAAAACCTTTTCAAATCTGTCTTAAACCTGTTCAAATCCAACTAAAACCAGTTTCCATAAATGGTAAAAAAAAAAAAAAAAGTGTCTTTCTTCTTGTTAGTGTGAGTCATGTGACCTGATCCTCTCTGATCCTCACAGTTTAAACCTCATTTTAATGTTATTCCTTTTTAATTGTGGGTATATCTGCTATTTCTAAATTAAATCAGTGCGTTGCAAATACAGACAGTGGTTCAGCTCGGGATAGCCCCCCGTCTACTTTCTGATACACCTTGAAAATCCCATTACACGGACCCCCTTTGGTCGTGAGACTTCCCGCCGTCGTTCTCGCTGTGTTCGCTTTGAGCTCAGAGCGGGACACTTCAGGAGAAAATCACCAGAGACTGTGAACGTGTTTAAGTCTCGACTGAAGTCTTGCAGATGTTTAGCGGCGGCGGCGGAGCGTTAAACGGAGGAGCTACTGTAGCACCCTGAGAACTAATGGCCGTGTCACTCTTCGTCCGACTCCTTCACTTCCTTTTACACAGCGCTTTCTCAAAATGGAACTGTGCCATTTGTAACTTTGGAAAAGCTCCGGTGCTCTTCCCAAACGTTTTCTCTTCCCTTCAGCGTTTTGTAAAAGCAACTCTCCAAGAAAACTGTCACTATTTTACAATCTCCCCCAAGATTCCCCTCTTTTTCAAATTTTAAAACCAAAATTAGCATTGCTTGATTTTAAAATGGCCTCTGAACATGACTTACAGCTGGAAAATATGTTTGTTTGAAATATTAATGGGTTTGAATAAGTTTTAGATGGATTTGAAGAGGTTTTAGTTGGATTTGAAGATGTTTTAGTTGGATTTGAACAACTTTTAGATGAATTTGCACAGGTTTTTTTGGATTTGAACAGGGTTTTTTGGATTTGAACAGGGTTTTTTTTGTACTTTGAAGAGGTTTTAGATGGATTTAAAGAGGTTTTAGATGGATTTGAAGAGGTTTTAGATGGATTTGAACAAGTTTTAGATGGATTTGAACAGGTTTTTTTGGATTTGAACAGGTTTTTTTTGGATTTGAACAAGTTTTAGATGGATTTGAACAGGGTTTTTTGGATTTGAACAGGGTTTTTTGGATTTAAACAGGTTTTAGATGGATTTGAAGAGGTTTTAGATGGATTTGAATAGGTTTTAGATGGATTTGAACAAGTTTTAGATGGATTGGAATAAGTTTTAGGTGGATTTGAACAGGTTTTATTTGGAATTGAACAGGTTTTAGATGGATTTGAACAGGTTTTAGATGGATTGGAATAAGTTTTAGATGGATTTGACCAGGTTTTGGGTGGATTTAAAAATTATTTTACAATCTACCCCAAGATTCCCCCACTTTTTTTTTAACATTTTAAAACCAAAATTAGCATTGCTTGATTTTAAAATGACCTCTGAACAATGACTTACAGCTGGAAAAATGTTTGTATAATTAGTCTGAATAGATTCAGAGTCTGTGACACTAATGTGTGAATGTGAAAGAGCTTCTGTTTGAACGGCTGAATAGACGATGTAAAGTACTTTAAGTGCCTGTAAAGGTACAAACGATTATAGAAATTGGACCATTTACCTTTCATAAATGCCACTGTATGACTCTTTAACTAGTTATTCATACCTTTTATTAGAAGGGTTGGATGAAAGTCAGTCTGCAGTGACAGAAATGCACCTTCACTGCAGCTGTGACCATAACGGAAGTCTGGAAATGTCATAAAATGAATAAATAAAGGAAAAAGAACTGCTTACTTTTGCTGGATTAAGTTTTTATTTCAACAGTGAACTGAGAGAGAGGAATGAAATTAGCCAAAAGACCAAAGCCGGTTCGAACCCAGGTCGACAGAACATTACTAAACTCTCTTCTAGAAGCTCTTCTCCACTGAGCGTTCACAACTGTGTTTTAAACTGCACCAAACTCAACAAAGACGCCTTTTTTAAGAAACACACTGATGGTGCTGTTAGCCCAAATGCTAATATGACATTGTGTTTGACTCTCTCAGTGCTTTATGTTTGCTCTCTGCTCATTTTTTTTTAGATGGACAATATTTTTTTGGTTTGTTTTTTTCAGCTCTCGGGAAAATTAAACGTTACATTGCATTTTCGTCACCAATTTATGACATTCTTCCTGTTTGAGCTCATCTGTGGTTTAATCAAACTGTACCAGAGTTCAGTTGGAAGTGCTCCCAGACTCTTGCACACACTGACGTTCATATGGAGCATTCACATTTATCCAAGTGAACCACAAGAGTCTGTTTGAACTGCATCAAACACGACAAGTCCATCCTAAATTATAAGAAACCAGATTCATGGAAACAGCCTTTAACCTAAACTGCTTTGTTTTCACTCTGAGGGTAATACACAGCGCTGCTAAGGCTTTGCTAATGTTGTTTTGTGTTGGCATTGAGCAAAAAAATAAGAATGAAGAACTATTAATTGTAAATTAGTTGACTTCCTGTAAATACTGACTGAACTTTTGTAATATGTTTGAATATTTCTGTTTTCTTTATTCCTTTTCTCACACACAAACACAACAATATAAAAACACATGTATGTCTCTCTAAAGCTGCTATATTTTACCCATCTGTGTAAACCTCACAGATCCATTCGTTTTGTTGCTGGCGTCGGTAAAAGCCCCGCTGCGATGGGTAATGTCCTCCTCGTCTCTCCTCGTGTCTGGTCTTTTTGTGCCAATGCGGCGCACCTCGGCTTTTTAAGATCTCAGGCCTCGCGGGGTGATTTCATCCTTCACTGGGCCATGAAAGCTCTTTATAAGTACATCGCCACCGCCAGCGCATTAATCGCCTCGGCCATATTGATTACGCCGCTCTGTTTGTGAAGGACGGGGTATAGATGGCGAGGGGGAAAAGAAACCGGAGAGTGTGGTGTTGGAGACAGAGAAGAGTCGGGAACAGTGAGAGCATTAGGATGTGGTAATTACTCTGAGATAATGAGCTGCTCTGAAACCCAGGTCAGTGGAGCTGAATTACACAGGTGTGTTTGGTCATGCTACCGTAGCCGCTAATGGAAACAGTTTATATGTCTTACACGCAGATCGAGTGTTATTATTGTTTTCCTTTAATTATCTACTTTCACTTGAGTTATTTTGGAGGAAAAGATGAACAATGACACTTGGCCGTTTCTTTAGATAAGATTAGATAAAAGATGTTGGTTATCGTTAGCTTTTCTTGAGCAGTGCTAATGAGCTAATGATTTGTAGCAACAACTAATTGGTACAGAGCTAGAATTTAATTGGAAATATCAATTTAAATTTAAGACTATATCAAATTCATAACAAAGATCATGTAGAGTCATTTTTATTCATTTGTAGTTGTGATAAGCTGTGATGAGAGACGATTTTGAAATGTTTATTTAAGACGCAATAAAAAATATTAGCTTCTACCTGTGTATGATTAACTGTATTAGGAAAATTTATTGATGTAGAATAATTTAAAAGAACTGTAAAGAAACACCAATTTGGAAAGTTATTTAATTTATTTACGTATTTTTTCACTGTTTGAGGACAACATAAATGCAGCAAATGTATTTATTTTCAGTTTTAATTTCACTTTTTTTCTTTTTCTTTAAAATTTAAACAACGATGCTAAACCAAGAGTATTTAAAATTGCTTAACCAAGTTTAAAGTTGTGTTTGGTCAATAAAAAATAAAACTTAGTGAAATGAAATTAAGCAAAATGAACCATATAAAATGTCTTTGTAAATGTTATATTAGTAATATTAATATAAATGAAATAATTATTCTAACATAAGAATTTTCACATTGAGGAGGTAAAACTGCTGCATTTCTTATGTTACCACTGGTTATTGTTATACATCAAACTAAACCAGTAGATGTTCTGCAGCTTGTGAATAAGTTAAGTTAAAGCTTGTTATTGTAGCTCACTCAGTAAGGCGTCTTTTTCTTTTATATTTTTGGGTTAATTGTGTGAATAAAGTGAGCACTACAGAGGATACAGAAGCAGAAGGTATGAGTCTGTGTCTAAAAAACATATTCAGTTGCATCACAAACAATAATAATAATAGACTATTGACTATTATTGGATTGTATTTTTCCTCTTTGTCCCAAAAGCAGCTCAAACCCAAACCAATCGTTTTTCTTTGACCCGAGTGAACGGTGAGGCCCGAGAGGAGCCGGTGGTTGAATGGAGCAGTTGTGTTTTTGATGAAGGGGGAAATGGAGCTGCAGCACCAACTCATATTGCTCTTTTGCTCTTATAACTTTCCTCTGAGGAGCTCTGTGGAGGTATATTATATTTTAGTTGGAGCCGGTCAGAGTTCAGGAGCTAACTGTTATTGGACTCACGGCTGGGGTCGGTCTCTCCACGGCTTCAATTTAGGAAGAAGAAGTGCTCTCTCTGCGTCAAAATCTGGACTTTTCCAAAGAAGAAAAGGATTTGATTTGAACTTTGTGTTAAAATAGTTGAGAATATACACTTATCTTTTAATACGCTTGGCTTGAATTCCTTGAAGTACACTTTGAAGACAGTGAAGCATCACGTTACAGAGATGTTTCTTATATTCTGGTGTCTATTTATCACATACCAAGGATTATGGATCAGTTTAAATAAATCCAAATACTTGAAGGAGTCCCGTTGCCTTTTACCGAAGAAGAAATGCTCTTGAAATGTGTGTTTGAACAAGACACTGATCCAAACGCAGCAGAAAGAGCAGCATCTTGGTTCAGAACAGAAAACATATGTGGGACGTGAAAAACGCTGTTTCTGAGACAAAACCAAGAAATACAGAGGAACAGTGAATAAAAACATAAATATTAGTTCAATCTGAAGCCTTTTTTTACTGAAATGTTTGAGTTTGTAAAGAAAAAACAAGATAATATTCCCCTTTTATTCACTTTCTTTAAAGTAATAACACATTTGATCATTTTTTGTTCATGTGTTGATTTGGAACAGAATGTGCAGTGTTCCCAATGTTTGTGCCTGAATGAAAATAAAATATATTATAAGGATTTGGAGCGTTACTCACTTTTTTAACCCAAAGTGCCTTTTATTTTGACATTTCTCACAAAGCAGCTGTAGTTTCTTAGCGACGAAACAAGATGTGATAAAGTGATCAACCTGAAAATGAAAAAAAGAGACTACAATCAAAATACAATAATGGGCAAACTTTGACTTTATTTTATTGAAATCTTCAAATGGTTTGCTATTGTTGACTGTTTAGCAAAAACACAAACCACTTGAGTCAACATACGAGCACTTTCACAGAAGCCTGAGGGTGTCGTGTCGGGACAGAGACCCTCGGGAAATTAGTTTTGTGGCAAATGCACCAAATAATAACATATAATGACGAAACACATCAGCAACAAAAGAGCAGGAGAAGAAATAGAAACCACACAAAGATCAAGAATAAAGGCAACTGGAGCAAAATAAGAATGAAAACAGGAACATATACAGTTTAATGTGTGCAAACAAGCAGGGTTTGATTATGAAGCGCTAAGTGCTAATCAAATGCTACACAGTTGAATGAATAAAGGGCATTAAAAACATCGAGCCCTGCACCTGCCTTTTATAAATGTCCTCCTGACTTCACTCTGAGATCTTTCTGAACACTTTAATCAGACACATATAAACCCAGTCTGATGTTATTGGTCTGACAGAGGCTTCCAAACCAGACACCAACGATACACAAAGATACAACAGACTGAATAAAAGCACAACAGTGGCGTCATTTCACTGGAAACATTAAAACTGTTCATCTTCCTTCCTTTTTTTAATTGTTTTTTATTAACTTAGCAGATAAGTCCTTACAGTAAGTTCACAGGTGAATAATAAATGTTCAAATGCACTGTATTGTCCAATCTACTCCAGGAACAAAATACAAAATATGTTCTTGAACTAAATCATACAGCTTGGACAAACAAAGGGACATTCATTCATTCATTCATTCATTCATTTATTCATTTATTTATTTATTTATTTATTTATTTATTTATTTATTTATTTATTTATTTATTCATTCATTCATTCATTCATTCATTCATCTAATTATTTATTTGTATTAATATTTTTTTTTCTAAATTCAGGTGCAGTGTTGTTGTTTTTTTAAATTATTTTTTTGTTTTGTTTTTGTTTTGTTTTTTGGTGGTGTGGCCTCTTCTCTTACAACTCTTTCTAGAGTCTGTGAGCACTTACAGAAGCCTCATAGGGACATTTTATTATTTTAAGAACAAAACCAGAGAATACCATTGTCATTAATTCACTCATGGAACTGGTCGCCAGCTTAAAATACCTCAGAGTCATTTTAGATATTAAATTGTTTTTAGCCTTGGATGGATGCAATAAATAAATAAATAAATTTAAAAAAGTAAGAAAAAAATGTGTTCCCAGTGTGTATGAAGATAATCAGTGAAATACAGTTTAACACATAATAATAATACCTGCTTCATAGTGATATTATGCTTTCTGAAAGGGCTCTAATCTAAATACTCAACTCAATCTAAAACTACAACTGTAATCAGAAAAATCCATTCTACTTTCAAAGCTTATTAAATTATAAACAGACAGGCTAATGAGCCAAGAGTCGATCCGTGTGGAGCAGAAATAAGACTCACACTGAGGCTCGTCGTTTACAAAGACCACAACTCTTCCTGTCAAACTCTCCCGGCCTCAAAATGCAATATTGTTAATCTGCCACATCAATTCAAGAGCAGCTGTCTAAAAATCCATATTTCATGCGGCAGAGGCTTCACCGAGAGGCAGCTGCACGTTTGGCTCTATTTTGCTGCAGCGGCACTAAAAACTGCTGAAGTATTCATTTAAAAAGGGGATGGGAGTTATTAAATATGGCGCTGCTTTAGCCTCTGCACAGACATGATGGTTTAAATGAGTCACAGTCAGTCGTAAGTTTGTACCAGCAGCTTTTTACCCCACGGTTTTAGGGGCTTTTAAAGCAACACTGGGTTACTTTTTGGCCTTAAAGCTCCACTCCACGATTTAGTTTTTTGTCTCGGTCTCAGACTCCACTCTCCTTTTTACCACAGAACTCTAATACGTTACATTAAATCAAAGTTTAGAGCTGATCTGAAACTTTTATCTTTGGAGTTTATCATTAGACTGTAGTGATCCTGGAATTTTAAATTGTAGTTTCTCTATTTTTATCTTTTTTGAGCTGTTTCTCTGTAAAATAAGACGTATTTCCAACAGAATAACCCATTTCCTTGGTTTATTTCCTTGTTCCTTCGTTGTTGACATCAGTGTCGACCAATGGGAGCGCTCCTTTTTACCTGAAGTGAGCTGTGATTGGACAAAATCCTGCTGTGGACTGATCATTCTCATCTATTAAAATCCTTCATTATAAAGACTAGATCACGTCTTAAGGTCTCATTTTTTCAGATGATTCCTGTTACAATAAACTTCAGGAGATTACACTGAAAAACTAAATGAAACAGTAAAAAAATCAGGAATGGACTGAGAGAAAAAGAACCGTTTAAGCTCACTTCTGGAAAAAAAAAGTACTTGCATTGGTCGACACTGATGTCAATAAGAAAGTAATATATAAGTAATTTTTTTTTTTTTTAATAAAAGTAAAGCAGGACAGCTCCCTCTGAGTGAGATGTAACATTAAACCTCTTTGCTTTGCGTAATTATTTGATGCATAAATGTATACAGTAAATCACTATTATGTGTAATGTATATATCTAATATTTCCTCAATCAAAAGTATTATAATGTGTACAGTTACAGACATTATATTAACCCATATTTTGAGGTCTATTTGCACAAACTGCTGCAGCAACAGTGTGTTTCTACTGAAAAAGTCCTTGTTTTTTGTTGTTTTATTCACATTAGCGTTACCTGTACACAACAAGATCAATACCAGTGGTTAACACAGCAACACAGCCTCCTCATTACCGCCGATGTCAACAGTTAATTAAACATATAGATTTTAAATTTAAGTACACGACGGTCAACGGTAAAGATTTTCTATTTCCCGATCGTCCGATGGATCGAACGTCCACAAAGGCAATTAAAGGTGTCAGAGTCCGACTCGGAGACGGGACACTGCTGAAACTCAATAACGCTAACCTGTCACATCGATGCAGCAGCAGCAGATCTATAGCTTCCCACGACGTTGGTTATTTCAGACTCGGAGAAGCTTCAGAGATGAGCGAAGGGTTAAACACCAGGGCTGGGTCTAGTTTCAGCAAGAAAAATGCAAAAGAACACTTATTATGTGGTTATTTGTGAAAACTAGAGATGTCCTGATACACTTTTTCCCAAAGTACCTGGGTGTGTATTTTTATTTACAGCCCTGTATGAATACTAGAATTATGTTATAGTGTGCTTCAGACTAACCTCCAATAAAACATGAACAAATACATACCGTGAACTAGAGTTTTTAATTATCTGACATACATTTGACAGTAATATTTCTTTTTCTTGAGTGAAAAAAAAGTTCAAATGCTCCCAAAAATCTAATACTGTAAATTGAAAAAGGCATTTTAGTTTTACAATATAACTGTATAAAAAACTAATAAATCTAGGAATACAAAAAAAAGTTATCTGTAAAACTTAAAGTCCAGAAACAATTTAAAATAAATAAAAGGCATTCAAAAAATACAGTAACAACAACAGTAACAGTAACTTTAACTTTACTCATTCTACAGTAAGTTTAAGTTGAAAAAACACTAAGTGCAACCAATGCAGTGAAATTAGATACTAAAAATAATAAGTACAAAAAAACTGGTTCAAGGACTCGTCGATATCAATGATTTTTTCCGTGGTATCGTAAAACGTTCCCTGTTTTCAGCTGTGACCTTGTGTAAAATGCTGCTGTCCTCGTAATAGACTCAGATCAGTACAAGATACGAAGCCTAAAAGTAAAAATCCCTTCTGCTTTAAACAATATTTAAAGTCACACAGTATTTTTCCACCAACCACTGAAACTCTGAAGGTTAAACACCTCAAATCATGTTGTTCTGGATGTTTTTTTTAGTGATTTCTTGTTAAAATGCAAAACAAATCATGTCGACAAACACTTGTTTGGCAGCGTCAGCGCTGATGAGGTTAAAGAGAGAATTAGCGTCAGGAAACACAGAGTAGGAGCTGCCAAACTGCTGCGTTTACGCCAGCTCCTGTTGCCTCACACTTCTTCAGCAAAGTCATTAACCTTCCTATTGTTTCTGCACAAACAAACAAATTGGACGCCTTCGAATCTGTGCAGTTATTTTAGAGGAAAGCTGCCAAAGACTCTTACACTTTTTAACGGGATGAAGATGACAGTCTAAACATTACACTCACACAAATTAACAATTACTGGAACGAGGCACAGGTTTGTAATGTCAACAGAAGATAAACTAAAGACCAGGTTTACTAAAGGCTGCATTTAGTATTTCAGTTGAATCTCTTAAAGCTTATTGCAACAGGAATCATCTAGTCTTTATAATGAAGGATTTTAATAGATGAGAATGATCAGTCCACAGCAGGATTTTGTCCAATCACAGCTCACTTCAGGTAAAAAGGAGCGCTCCCATTGGTCGACACTGATGTCAACAACGAAGGAACAAGGAAATAAACCAAGGAAATGAGTTATTCTGTTGGAAATAAGTCTTATTTTACAGAGAAACAGCTCAAAAAAGATAGAAATAGAGAAACAGCAGCAAATGAAACATGAATAAATGTTGGTAATGCTTCAGTGTTTAATGAGACGGAGATAATTCCAGGATCACTACAGTCTACAACGATGAACTCCAAAGATAAAAGTTTCAGGTCAGCTCTAAACTTTGATTTAATTTGGCGTATTAGTATTTTGTGGTGAAAAGTTGGTCCGGTTTTACCTTTTTTTTAAATAAAAGAAGCAGGAAAGGTTACTGCTGCTGTTGGAAGAGAGTGGAGTCTGAGACAGGGACAAAAAACTAAATTGAGTTCTGGAACTTTAATGCATAAGAGGCATTAAGCCTTATTCTCAGAAAGGAGTGATTATTACGCGATTAATGCACTGAGAAACAAAAGGAGGTCTGAACTCAAAACTACTGGAGAGATTCACAGCAGAGAGTGGAGAGACAGACCGAGAGGAGGTAATAGACACATGAGAGATGAAAAGTGAAGAGCACAGAGCTGAGAAAAGTCTTTATTACCTTTCTGAGCACTGTCCACTGTTCTCCAAACACAGTTCATCAGGTTTCACAGTGAGAGGTAGAATCAGTGCTGCTCTGATGACGCTCACTGATCCCTGAGAGCTTCACTGCACTGCTCTCTACAATATAGCTATAGATACCTTTTAAAAACACACTTCTGAAATCCTGAGACAACATCCTGACCAGACTGTGTCCCATTTATGCTTCAAGGAGTAATAAAAAGTGGACAATCACATGCTGGAAAAAGGAGCGCTCCCATTGGTCGACACTTGTCACATGACGTTCCAGGAAGTTTAATAGCTGCAGATAAAGTGTATTTTCAGCTGAATATGTCTTTTAACAGAGAAACAGCTGAAAAAAGAAAAGCATCAACAGAGAAAAGGGAGACAACGTAAAACACAGATAAATACTGTCAATTCAATCACGTAATGTTTAACGAGGAGGAGATAATTGTCGTCCTGACGCTGAAGTCACAGCTAAGCTAACGCTAAACTCTAAACTTCAGTTTGGTCAAATGGATTAGTATTTTGTGGTTTTATTTTTTAATAAAAGAGAAGCAGGAGAGGTCCCTAGACTGATTTTGGAGGAGAGTGGAGTCTGAGACATGGACGAAAAAAAGTCTTGCAACACATTGAAATGTTATAGTTTTGCTGTAAAATAAGGCGTATTTGACAAAGATATGAGGCTACATACGTGTCCAGTGAAATAAAGCTGAAAAATAAATTGTATGTTCAGTAAAGAGTGAAAATAGAGGATATAACGACAGATGTTTCTGAATATACAGTTTGGTAAAAACAACGATGTATCTTCTCATCAGAGCTTTCCACTTTAAATGACACTGTTGTTTGTGCAAGACGTGTCACTGAGCCATGTTTTTTCTTGGCCTCCTCATGCCTTTCACCATCTGTCACGCTCAAAGACAGAGCACAGAAAGGGCAGAAAATCAACTCAAAAATCATCTGCCGGAATGCAAATGAAACGACAAAAGCGTGGGGTAAAAGCTAAAAGACAAAACTTAACTTTAGGAAGTCGTTTGAATGTTAATATGACTTTGTTTGAGGATAATTAGACCAAACCCATAAAAAAACAAAGCAAAAGGGAAAGTTTGAAAGTGACTCTGCAGTTTGTAAATTAAAACACAGCTCACCTCCAGCTCCTCCTCCTGCAGCAGACGATACAAAAACAAGGTGAAGACGTCAGACGATAGTTAAGTATCTTTTGGGTCAAACACTAAAGACGGCAGGACTTGCAATACAAAACTTAAACTATAATTGTTGTTATTAAAACTTGGACTAAACAAGACAGCAATAAGACTCCTCCTGAAATTAGACGGGTTCCACTGTTGAATTAGGGCCTCACATGTAAAAGATAAAAGTAAAAACAGGAGGAAATGAGTAAAAAGTCTTACCTTTATTTTACAATATCTGTCTAATCACTGACGATGTGTCGCTGCTGCTACGAGTGAGGCTCAGTTACTTTTAGACCAAACCAAACTATAATAAACAAACATTACATACAATCTTACTAAAACCTACACTCTCTAGTTTCTTTTTTTGTCTCAGACTCCACTTTCCTCCAAAAGCAGCCTAGGGACCTCTCCTGCTGTGTTTCACGTTGTCTCCCTTTTCTCTGTTGATGCTGTTCTTTTTTCAGCTGTTTCTCTGTTAAAAGACATATTCAGCTGAAAATACACTTTATCTGCAGCTATTAAACTTCCTGGAACGTCATGTGACAAGTGTCGACCAATGGGAGCCCTCCTTTTTGGAGCATGTGATTGTCCAAGGTTTTCTGTTCCTGAATAGAGGTTCTCACCTATTACAATCCCTTAGAATAAACAGTAGATGGATCAGAAAGACTGTTTTTACACAAATTATTGATTTATTTAACTATTAGGGGTTTAAACCATTTTCCAACTAGAAGAAAAAAATAGGTGCAGTCTGTTTAAAGACCTCAGGACGTCGCTATAAAGTGCAAATCCTTCAAAAGGACTTTTCACAGACAAGTATTTTTGAAGAAGTTTAAAGTAATTGAAACTCTTTGATGAGTCATGTTTATTTTTAGTTGAATCCACAACCAAAGCTGATCAGATGCTAATGTAAACCGAAGTGTCCAGAGGGTAAACACCTTGACAGGGCGCGTGTCACAAGGTGAGCGGTGAACCAGCTCCCATCTGCCACCCCGTTTCAGAGGCCGTGGTCTTTAACGCGGCGGACACAAAGAGACAGGTGCGGGGCCCCGGAGCAGCTGCAGGAGCCTCCCCGAAGCCCCCGTGCGATCTGCGAGTGCTGGAGCGGGACAGATGCTGCCGTGGCGGGGCGCCGTCCCTCGACAGGCGACAGGTCGGACTGCTTTGAAAACCTTATGGCCGACAGAGCGGGGTCACATTGTTCGTTAAGTACTTTGCGATTCTCCGGGGGCTCTCGCTGTGACCCGGCCGACGAACCGTGGGGACACTCTTAATGAGGTTCTGGAGGAAGCGCTGGCATCAAGCTCACCACCACCGCCATAAATCTTTAAAAGAGTTAAAATGAGGAAGGGATGTGCAGGAAGAAAAACAATGTCACCAAAGAATGCACCTAACGCATATAAAAGTTTAAAAGTTTACCACAAGAAGTCTGGAAGTGACACCTTCTACAACCCTTATTTTTTACCTCAAAATACGAATATGTTACATGACCTGAAACTTTGGAGTCTACATTTGGAGTTTCCAACAGAATAACTCATTTCCTTGGTTTATTTCCTTGTTCCTTCGTTGTTGACATCAGTGTCGACCAATGGGAGCGCTCCTTTTTACCTGAAGTGAGCTGTGATTGGACAAAATCCTGCTGTGGACTGATCATTCTCATCTATTAAAATCCTTCATTATAAAGACTAGATCACGTCTTAAGGTCTCATTTTTTCAGATGATTCCTGTTACAATAAACTTTAGGAGATTACACTGAAAAACTAAATGAAACAATAAAAAATATTAAATTAAAATGAGTAATCCCTGTTTAAGCTTTAAACTGTAGTAGTTGGAGTAGTAGTTTAATACGAGTGATCAATCATAACTGTTTATTTAAAATGGGGCAGACTTTAAGCTTTTCACTGTTTTTCTTACTGGTTGTATGTTTTTTTAAACCTCATTGTTCCCTGTGAATGTTCGTACTGCCCCCTGAATTCTGATTGTCTGGAAAACAAACTCAAACGAGAGAGACAAGAGAGTAACGGAAAGGGAAAAAAAAGGTTGGCTAGCCCAGACTCTGCATAGATTTGTATATTTTTACTGTAATACTGAGAAAACATTGTCAGAACATGAGCAGGTGCTGAAAAGATTTTGTTTTTTGTGTTTTTTTTGGAGTAAAAACAGCATCCTTCCTCTGCAAATCAGCTGTGAAACACTGACTGCTGGAACAAAATGTGAAAATGAAATGGACTGACTCCAGGGTGACAGCAGGACGATCATATCAGAGGAAAGTGAAGAGAGACAGATACTAAATTGTATTACATTAGGCAAACATACACTTCACATTTCCTTAGACATTTGAAAACTTTGGAAAGTGCTTGCCCTTCATTTGTCGGGAAACGGTTGGTTGTAAAAAAACTGAATTTTATGCCGTTTTGACTTTTGTCCAAGTTGTCTGTCTCTGTTGGTTGTCCTTGAAAACACATGGCCTCGAGCCAAACTCAAGGGCGTATTTGACAGGAATGTGAAAATGTGTTCATTAAGCCCCGGGTAGGTGTGGAATAAATGCACCGGAGCCAGAAATCTGAAAGGTAAATTCTGCCTTCACCTTGGTCCATGATGAGAACAGAACGAGTTGATCATCTTGAAACTGGTCCACTGGGCGCCATTTAGTTCTCCAAACCGCGAGGCCATTTTCTCCTTAACAAGGAACGAGGAGTCGGCGCTAATGAACCATTCGCACACCAATAATATGTGTTCGTGCGGTCGGCGGGGCGCAGCGGGGCAGATCACGAGCCAGAAGGAGACCGCCGCCAAGAGCAGAGCCAAACACAGGATTCAGAGAAGGCCATCGTCTGAAATATTTACTCAAGCACATTGTTCCAAGCTTTGTTCTTGTCTCTGAGGGTTACTTCTCTTAGAAAGACTCTATATTCTTCTGAAATAAAGCTTACTATTCGAAAATTCTCTGGAAATGTAGAGTAGCATTTTGTGGAACTAAAGCAGGGCATAAACTGTGCAATTTTATTCTCATGTCCCATATTTCCTAAAGTGTTGCTGGTGCAGACAAATGCAGCTTTAATGTATTCATTTTTAGTTTTTTCAACACAAAAAAATCTCTGAGAAACTAAACAAAATGTAAAAAGTGTTTCTACTCTGTTCTCCGTCTCACACAAGCTCATTGGCAAAGTTCAAAATAAACAAAAAAACCCAAAGTTTCCAGCTTAGTGACTGTTTCTCTAAACTTTTTTGTCTCGTCAGTCGTGAAATCCTGCTGAAGATACAGACGTTCATGTTGCTGCCAAAGCTCATCCTCTTGTTCTATGTAAAAACTGTCACACAACCAGAAATCGGGTAAAATTCAGGCTGAAAATCACAGTGTACGTCCTGTTCAAGACACTAAGACCTTTATTTTGTCTGTTTTGATGCTAACTTCCTGCAGTTTTCCTTTGAAGGATCTCGATGTTTCTGTGACGAGTCTGGAGCTGATTCACACAGGTTTTGTTGGACAACAGCGCCCCCTGTTTCCAGATCTTTAACGCCTCCTTAATTAAACAACAGTGTCTCGTTTATCGACAAAACCTGCCCAAAAATCATCTGATAAAACACGTCACAGCAACAAACATCGAACTCATCTTTAACAGTGTGACATAAAGCTTTTGTAAATGATTATAATGTTGTATTTTTATTGTCTAATGTTATTTTTGTTTTATCCTGGATGAGCCCCACATTATTACATGCCTGGCTATTTAAAAAGATAAGATAAAATAACATAAGAAGCTTTAGTGTCATTGCACAGCAGTACAATGAAATTAAAGTGCAACATCTGATCAGTGCAGAGAAAACGAAAAACAGATAATTACACAAACACACATAATAATAACAATAAATACTCAATTTAAAAATACACAGCATCATTGCATATTAGATTATATATATCAAATAAAAATAAAATTTGGCTATTTGGGCACAATAACAATGGTAAAGTGAAGAAAAAACATGGTATGTGTGAAAAATGTAAAATTAAATTGATAACATTTAAAACTATTTTGTGCATAAATAAATAAATAAATAAATAAATAAATAAATAAATATGGATCTTGTTATGGTGCACCTTTCCTCTCTGTGACCGACTCCAGGTTTTTGATTGTTTTGGAGTCAGTCCGTCCATCTTTGCCTCTTGATAAACCTCGGCCTGTTCCTGTTCATTTAAATGTGTCCAAAACCTTCTCTCTGTCCCGGATCCTGGTTCAGAAGCCCATCTGGGACGGCTCTGCTCCGGTGCAGGGCTCAGGTCGGAGCCAGTGAATCAGTGAAACAGGTGTGGCTCTGAAAACACTGAATCAGTCAAATGTTGCTGTCGGAGAATGATGCACGATTCTCCCAGAGCTGCATCACTCACTGTCAGGACAATATTCAGCAAACACAACATTTATTCTTTACTATAAATCACAAACAGCTCTGTGTAATTTCTGAGCTCACAGATTTTCACAAAGTACTTAAGTCCTGTTATTTTTAATTCATTTATTTATTTACAAAAGGCACTAAACTATTCTAAAGATATGTAAAAGGGAACAATAGGTTTTAGTTGGATTTGAACATGTTTCAGATGGAATTGAGCAGGCTTTAGTTGGATTCAAACAGGTTTTAGTTGGATTACCACAGGTTTCATTTGGACTTAAACACGTTTAATTTGCATTTGAACATATTTTAGTTGGATTTAAACAGGTTTCAATTGGATTTGAACAGGTTTTAGTTGGATTTGAACACGTTTTAGTTGGATTTGAACATGTTTTTTGTTGAATTTGAACACATTTTTGTTGGATTTGCACGTTTCAGATGGAATTGAGCAGGGTTTAGATGAATTCAAACAGGTTTTAGTTGGAATACCACAGGTTTCATTTGGACTTAAACATGTTCAATTTGCATTTGAACAGATTTTGGTTGATTTAAACACGTTTTAGTTTGATTTAAACAGGTTTCAATTGGATTTGAACACGTTTTAGTTGGATTTGAACACGTTTTAGTTGATTTGAACATGTTTTTGTTGGATTTGAACATGTTTTTGTTGGATTTAAACAGGTTTCAATTGGATTTGAACATGTTTTTGTTGGATTTGAACATGTTTTTGTTGGATTTGAACACATTTTAGTTGTATTTAAACAGATTTCAATTAGATTTGAACATGTTTTATTTGGATTTAAACATGTTTTAGTTGGATTTAAACAGGTTTCAATTGGATTTGAACATGTTTTTGTTGGATTTGAACATGTTTTTGTTGGATTTGAACACATTTTAGTTGTATTTAAACAGATTTCAATTAGATTTGAACATGTTTTATTTGGATTTAAACATGTTTTAGTTGGATTTAAACAGGTTCTTGTTGAATTTGAACATGCTATAGTGTAATATGAACAGATTTTAGTTGGATTTGCCAGAGTTTTCGGCCCCTGAAATGATTATTATTTAGTTTGACCCCACTGATATAGACCTATAAACATGTTTGACCAAAAAAGAAGCAGTAGAAATAATCTTTTTCATGCATTGGTCTCTAGTCCAACCCTTCAGCTGCAAATATCACAACATATCACATCATAACAACCTGTATTATATGTTACCAGTTGCCATGGAAAAACCTCCACAAAAGCCAACTGTATAGTCTATGATATCTATTTAAAGTCTATCATTCATATAGTTGTGACTATTACTTCTGAGAAACCATCTGTAGAAACTCCCTGCTCCCATTCAGATTATAGCTGTGATTAAATGTGGACAGAAAACGAGGAAAAGCCCATTTTTAGACACTTTTCTGCAGGAATAGTTCGTGTTGAGAGGAGCTTTTCTGCATTGGAGCCGTGGAGGTAGTGATCCATTGTTGTGCAGCTGTATCCGTGTAATGCTCCCTGACCCGGACCCACTCTCACAGGTCAGCTGCCATTTTAGACGGATGGAGCCATCAGCCGCTCTGACCTTTTTAGTCCAAATTACTGTGTACTGACTGCGGACTGTCGACACTCAGCCCGACTCTGTCCGCCGCTGCTTTTCTCTGTTAGGCCTTAATTCAGTGCACACCAGAGAAAAACATAAATCCTGCCGGTGGAGACTTGAGCAGCATAATTAGGCTCACATTTGGACTTCTGCCGGAGTAGACAGCGTTAGAGTACTATTTACCAGTAATGAGGACAGTAAAGGAAATTGTGGAATAGGACAGGTTTCTGTGTCCTCTAAATGGCCCCAAAATCTCCAAAAGTATCTGATTAGTGCATCTTTGAGAATATGATATGATATGAAGATATATAACAGGGAACAATAGGTTTTAGTTGGATTTGAACAGGTTTTATATGGACTTAAATAGGTTTTTGTTGGATATGAATAAGTTTTAGTTGGATTTGAGCAGGTTTTATATGGACTTAAATAGGTTTTTGTTGGATTTGAACAGGTTTTAGTTGGTTTTGAGCAGGTTTTATATGGACTTAAATAGGTTTTTGTTGGATTTGAACAGGTTTTAGTTGAATTTGAGCAGGTTTTATATGGACTTAAATAGGTTTTTGTTGGATTTGAACGGGTTTTAGTTGGATTTGAGCAGGTTTTATATGGACTTAAATAGGTTTTTTAGAAATTGAATAGGTTTTAGTTGGATTTGAGCAGGTTTTATACGGACTTAAATAGGTTTTAGCTGGATTTGAACAGGTTGTAGTTGGATTTAAATAGGTTTTATATGGACTTAAATAGGTTTTTGTTGGATTTGAGCAGGTTTTATATGGACTTAAATAGGTTTTTGTCGGATTTGAGCAGGTTTTATATGGACTTAAATAGGTTTTTGTCGGATTTGAGCAGGTTTTATATGGACTTAAATAGGTTTTTGTTGGATTTGAGCAGGTTTTATATGGACTTAAATAGGTTTTGGTTGATGAGAGGTTTGGATAATTAGGTTTGTTGGATTGAGCAGGTTTATTGGACTTAAATAGGTTTTGTTGGATTTGAGCAGGTTATATGGACTAATTAGGTTTTTGTGGATTGAGCAGGTTTTATATGGACTAAATTAGGTTTTTTTGAATTTGAAAGGGTTTTAGTTGGATTTGAGAGGTTTTATACGGACTTAAATAGGTTTTAGCTGGATTTGAACAGGTTGTAGTTGGATTTAAATAGGTTTTATTAAATGTTGGATTGAGAGGTTTTATATGGATTAAATTTATTTAAGGTTTTTATGAATAAATAGGGGATTGAGCAGGTTTTATATGGACTAAATAGGTTTTTTTGAAAGGTTGGCTTAAATAGGTTTGTTGGATTTGAGAGGTTTTTTGGATAAATAGGTGTTTGGAGGTTTTGGATAATTGTTTTGAAGGTTTGGATAAATAGGTTTTTGTTGGATTTGAGCAGGTTTTATATGGACTTAAATAGGTTTTTGTTGGATTTGAACAGGTTTTATATGGACTTAAATAGGTTTTTGTTGGATTTGAACAGGTTTTATATGGACTTAAATAGGTTATTGTTGGATTTGAACAGGTTTTATATGGACTTAAATAGGTTTTTGTTGGATTTGAGCAGGTTTTATATGGACTTAATTAGGTTTTTGTCGGATTTGAGCAGGTTTTATATGGACTTAAATAGGTTTTTGTTGGATTTGAGCAGGTTTTATATGGACTTAAATAGGTTTTTGTTGGATTTGAACAGGCTGTGGTTGGATTTGAACAGGTTTTATCTTGACTTAAACTGGATTTAGATGGATTTTAACAGTTTTTATGAACACAGAATATGATATGAAGTTATTCTGGCTTTAAAAAATATGAACAAACATTTGCGAAGTTGTAAGTTAGATACTTTTGCTTGATCTTGTGTATTGCGAGCTGTGATTGGCTGAGTAAAAGAGTAAAAAAAAAAGAGTAAATATGAATAAAATGGCTTCTTCTTGGTTCTTTGGAGCTTTACATGTTTGTTTCCCCAGACAAATACTACATAGGTATTAGAAAAGCTATATCTGTCACAGTTATTGCACAATTCACAGTAAAATATATTATTAGAACAGCAACCCATGACCAATAACTAAATATAAATCCCATTTTTATTTTATTTTGCTCAATTTTGTTTACTTATACAGTATTACCTCATTGTATTTTACCCATTGCTTCATCAAAAGCAACCATCAAGGCAAAAATGTTATCTACAGTCACTTATTTCTCACTATTGCTCCTTAAAGCCTTGTTTGAAGTCTGCCGTGGCATTTCAGAGTAAAGTACACGAGCGCTACGTGTTGATTCCACTGTGTGTTCCTTAAACGCTTTGATCCATGGGCCTCTGAGGAGAAAACGTGAAAAACAAGCCCAGCCATGATGCTTGATGATGTCTAATTTCTCCGAGTCTGCCTCCTCCTTTGTTTCACTCTTGTCCCGAGCGATTTGCTTTAATACTGCGTCTCTCTGAGGTGCCACTCTTCCATGGTCCGGTGCAGCGTTAGCAAAAGAAAGGGGGAAAAAATAAAAATAAATAAATAAAAAACCTGCTTCCTTCAAATGAAATCTCACAGCCAGCTGGGAATATTACTCAAACCTGTGAGGCATGCACCTTTCAAATCAAACCTGGGAGGAGCAGGAGCCAGAGGAGGGAGTTTATGATGCGTTAAAATGATCCGAGAAACAGTATCCATCTATTCTCATGAAGCCAACGCACTCCCTGTTCCTGTCGTCTTCTCCCACCATCGGCTCGTAAACAAGTTTTTCTGACTTTTCTTGTTTCTTTAGCACACTTTAGAATCAAAAGTTCAAGACAGGAAACTTCCTTAAATGAGAAAGAGGCTAAATCAGGACTAGTTCATGATTTATTGGAAAAGATATCAGTGTCAAACTAGTGACAAAATGGAAGTTTGAGCTGGGTTATAAATAATGAAAAATGAAAAAGGATTGAGCTATAAAATGAGTTATGTTCTGGGTTTGGTGGCATTTAACTAAAGCAGATTTGATCCATTCAGAATAATGACGATAAAAAGCCTGTTTTCATTTTAAAATAAAGTGAAAATGTGTGCTTTTGTCGAGCACTAAATCTACTTTACACTTTAATTTAAAATTTGTTGTTTTGTTCTCATACATCACACATGTCAAACTCAAGGCCCGGGGGCCAAATGCGGCCCTTTGCAGTGTTTTCTGTGGCCCTTCAATACATTTGGAAAGTGATATTTTTGGCACTAGGTTTTAATGGATTTTATTTTTGCTACAAAGATAAATAAAACCTGTTAGGATCCATCCAAAACCCATTCAGATTCAACTAAAACCTGTTAAAATCTGATTTAAACCAATTCAAATCTGACTTAAACCTGTTCAAATCTGACTTAAACCTGTTCACATCCAATTAAAACATATTAAAATCTTTATAACCCTGTTTAAATCTAACCAAAACCTGTTCAAATCCAACTAAAACCAGTTTCCATAAAAGGAGGACATTCATGTTAAAAGATAACTTTGGTAAGACTCAAATGAAGATGAAATCTCACATTCAAAATGTAATAAAAGCTTCCAAATGTCACCATCTTCGGCCTCTGAAAGGATTCTTATTAACTATCGTGGCCCCTCACCACTTTGAGTTTGACACCTCTGTCATACATAATCAATATAGAGCAACGTTTTAACAAATGTTTTTCAATGAAATTAACATCATTTTGTGAAAAAGTCACTTATTGTTATTAAAACGAACCCTGACTAGTAGCACTTGTGGCCTTAATATGTTGTTATTGTCCTATTCTACTAAAATTCATTGTTAGTGGCATCTGAAAACTCCTACTTTAAAAATCGTATATGTTTACAACCTTTTTTGACCTACGGAAGTCACCATTATTTTAAGCAATGCATTCTGGGAAAACTATGTAATTTAGTTGCACCTGGGACGAACTTTAAGGAAAAGTAATTTTATTTTGGGCTGTTTTCTCTTTGTTAGCCTTGACAAGTGGAGATAAAAAGAGGAGAGTTGAATGGGAGAAAACCTCTGGACAAACCCAGCTTCATAAAGACCTGCGTTTGTGTTGTTGACACTTCTCTCTTGATGCTTTTGAGGGTTTTTTTCAAGCACAACTGCTAAAGGAGCTAACGTGTGCTAGTGTTATAAGCTGAAATCAAATAGCATTCCAACAATTTTCTTGCATAAGGCACCTAAACGTCTCAGGTTTTCTCTGCTTTAACTGCAAATTAGACCATGAAAAGGAAAATAAATACATACATTTAAAAACATATAAAAGGAAATAGCCTTGAAAAGTGGTCAATTATTTTCTGACATAATTGTACAATGGAAACTAAGTACATATGAATAAACTGTACATAGTCTATTCTAGTTTAAGCATATTTTTCACTTTCTATTTTAGTTTATCGTGTCTTTTTTGTCGTTTTAATTTGATTTTTATTCTGGCCAGGTTGCCTTTTCACTTTGATCTGTGTGATGCTGTGAATACTCCTCTTTTTTGCCGTCCATGTCGTCCTTTTATACAACATTTGAAGGATATGAAACACTGCACAGGTGCGTTTGGATAAACCTGTCCGGACGCGGTCGCTGGAGACGGTGCGCTCTAAACGCCGACGTGTTTCCGCGGTGGAGTATATCCGTGTACGGTTTGTGAACACGTCCGTGTGTCAGCGTGAAGCACCTGTTCGCGAAGCTTCGGCCGGGTCCGAGTCCTGGAAGAGCCGCGTCCCGGAGAGTCGACACCTGTCAGCCTTCAGCCCGTCTGCTAACAGCTCTGTCCACGGCTCACAACCTGTAGGCCTCGTCTAACGCTGACAGCTCCGCGCCTCCCACGGAAACAACGGGACGCCGAGGGGTTCCAACGTGCTACAGCAGCGCAGTCCGACTCGATAACTCAAGCAAAAACTGTACAGGTCGATCAGTTTATGTAGATTTAATGATGCGCAGCAAAACTCATCATTTCCCACAGAATTAGTCTGGTGTCTGTTTTTAAGAGGCAATAAATTAGCTCTAGATGTATTTTGGAAAGACTTAGAACTAATCAGAGAAAGCCCACACCATTTTCAGATAGAGTGCTGTGAAAAAGTATTTGCCCCCTTGCTGATTTCTAATTCTTTTGCACATTTGTCACACTTAAACGTTTCAGATCATCAGACTAATTTAAATATTACGCATTAGGTTTGTTTTTGTGTTGCTGCATATTGTGTTAACTTGAGTTATTTATGTCTAATATTTAAATTAGTTTGATGATTTAAAACATTTAAGGGTAACAAATGTGCAAAAAACATGAAATCAAGAAGAGGGAAACACTTTTTCATGGCACTGTAGGTGTTCAAACATGTTAAATGTCAATGTCACTGCAGCGACTGTAGATATCTGTCATTTTATGTGGATTAAATAATCTATTGAGCTTCTTCACCGAGTTTAACACATCTTTTTACACACAATTTCCTTTTCTACAGAGAATTAGTGTGGTGTCTGTGGATTAGTGTTTCAAGAAGGCAGGACCATGGAATGAACTGGCACTAGATGTATTTTGGAAAGACTATTTATTTATTTATTTCAGATCATCAAACAAATTTAAATATTACACATTAGGTTTGGATAGCTTTTTCCCTAAATAAAGCTTTAAAGCATTGTAAATAGTCATGACCTTAAGACGTGATCTAGTCTTTATAATTAAGGATTTTAATAGATTTTGTCCAATCACAGCTCACTTCAGGTAAAAAGGAGCGCTCCCATTGGTCAACACTGATGTCAACAACAAAGGAACAAGGAAATAAACCAAGGAAATGGGTTATTCTGTTGGAAATACGTCTTATTTTACAGAGAAACAGCTCAAAAAAAGATAAAAAAATAGAGAAATGTTTAACGAGACAGAGATAATTACGGTAAACTCCAAAGATTAAACGTTCAGATCAGATCTAAACTTTATTTAATGTAATGTATTAGTATTTTGTGGTGAAAAACTGGTCTGGTTTTACCTTTTTTAAATAAAAGAAGCAGGAAAGGTTACTTGTTTGCTAAATTTAATGCATATCATGTAGTAATTAGCACCAAAACAACACTCCACTCCTTTCAGAATCAGTATAAAGAGTGTGATATAATATTGATACGTGCTTATTTCTGCTCTTGTTTTACTATTACCCCCCGCTCAGCCTGAGCCCCGGGCGCTTTGACAAACCGTGCAGCGTAAGTTAGTGTTGACATCACCATATGCCTCCGAGCCTCGCAGCGAGAGGAGCTGGCAGACAACAAAGCATCGAGGGGAGCTGACGAGGAGGAAGACGAGAGGAGGATGAAGGCTGGAGGCGACGAGGGGCCGAGAAATGTGTGGAGACGAGAGACGAAGGGACAGGTGAGGACGCTACATGTGCTGTAACGGTACACTTAGATTATGGAGATAAAGAAAGAGGGAAATTCAGATTAGTTTGAGAAGTCTACGCTAAAAAAATAAGATCTTTTTGGAGGAAGGTACAAACAAACACGATGGAGGAGGTCAGAACAATATGGCCGATAAAAGAAGAAGGTGTTAAAGCCGAGCTGTGTTAAATGTTGCTGTTTACAGATGAACAAATGTTTTCAATAGTGATTATTTTCGTGGAATAAACAGTGTCTTGAAAAAAATAAAACCAAACTAATTTGCCGCCACAAAAAATCTAAACAACATAAAGTTTAGAGCCTGAAGGTTTTTTGTAACAGAATAATCCATTTCCTTGGTTTATTTCCTTGTTCCTTCGTTGTTGACATCAGTGTCGACCAATGGGAGCGCTCCTTTTTACCTGAAGTGAGCTGTGATTGGACAAAATCCTGCTGTGGACTGATCATTCTCATCTATTAAAATCCTTCATTATAAAGACTAGATCACGTCTTAAGGTCTCATTTTTTCAGATGATTCCTGTTACAATAAACTTTAGGAGATTACACTGAAAAACTAAATGAAACAGTAAAAAACATCAGGTAATCGATTTTAACCTCAGCCTTTATCTCTGACAAAATCCTACAATTATCTTTGTTTCCTTCATCACAAGTAAATGGATTATGTATTTATTTCATTTAACGTTGCATCCTTTTGCTCCATTTATGTTTTTCTTTGTCTAAACAGACTTATCCAGTGCTGCAATAGGCACTTTTAAATGAGGTGTTCATCACCAGTGACAGTGATTTGTCAAAGCTCGTTGTCTAAAAGCCATGATAATAAGGCCAAGATGACGTCTTAAAATTACAATCTGCTTTTCAAACAGTGTTCCTCAAAGACAATAACAATAAGTGCATAGTTTGTTCTTCTCTTCATTTGGTTTATTTCTACTGGGTTTAGTTCTGTTTTAAACCCTGGATAACACTAAAAACTACACACTGCACCTTTAAAACTATTTGATTTTTCATTAATTAATATTAGCTGACTATACTAACCATTACAAGATAACATTCAGGTCCATTTATGCTCAGTTTGTCCTCTTTCTTTGGTCAGTTTCAACAAGTAATGGAACAAATGGCTCCTTCCTCTGGGTTCTTTGGAGCCTGAGATGTTTTTTTGTCCCAGAATCCTTCGTTTCGTAGCGGGAGACACATTCAGAATCCGACTCGGAGCCCGCGACAGCCGGGCGGTGCTTGTCCTGTGAGAAAACCGCGACTCCGAGGACACGACAGACGTCTTAGAAGAGAGTTTTCAGCCCGTATGTTTGCTGTCAGCGTTTAAGCTTCGCCCTGTTGCCTCCGAGCCCAGGAGGACGGGGATTCGTAACGGAGCAGGTTTGAACAAACACAAACACGTATGGACGGTCTCTCACGCAGCAGATCACGCCTGGAAAACCACCGGCTCCGGAGACACAGGATTTATATCTAACTTGAAGAAACTACAGCAGTGTTTTTCCCAAATGTGGTTCAGCCACAAGAGAAGGACATTTACAGTTCACTAAGAAATATAAACACTGCTAAAGGATGAAGTAAGTGAACGTTTTGGATAAAATAAGGTTAAAGGTCCCATATTATACTATTTTGAACATTATACAGTGTATTTTGGATACATTTAGGTTACCATATCACGTTTTCAACATGAAACACACAATAATGATCTTATACAAGCGGTCTGAATGAGCTCTCATCATGAGTCCAAAGTGAACGGTCTGATTTGGCGCTGTCACTTTGAGGCTCAGCTCTCCCGTGTTGGCCCCACCCACTCATGACGTCACGCTATAGCTACACGAGCTACGCTGGAAACAGACTGAAGTAAACAAGGTCCATGGTAGTAATAACTTTTTCAGCAATAGCTTTGAGAGTAACTGAGCCGTATATCTTCGACCCAGAGTCTGATTCTGAGTTTGAAGAACCTGAGCAAACACAACGACCTCGAAGGCTTCTACAAGACGTTTCTGCTTGGTAAATGAAAAACTATTTATTGTGTATGTTTCTATGGTGTAGCCGGCGGGTTGGCGGGGGACCCAAGGGGGGGGGGGGGCAGTGTTTGAAAGACTAAAGCTAGCAATATTGCTGAATATGTAAGTAAGCTAACACAGTAGCAGCGATGCTTCTCTGTGTCTGAGCTGCAGAGCACCACTTGTTGACAGTGCAGGAGAGAGGGGCAGGAGGAGTGTGGAGGAGCACTTCCTGGAGAGGAGTGGTTTATTTCACATATTGACGTCATTGCGTGAAACAGCTCGTTGAAAGGACTGTAGCTCAAACTAAATAAATTACTTAAACATGCGCGAATGAAACAAAACACAACTTTGGGTATGTGTTTGAGGTAGAAACGTTAGAACATGGTTAAAAGCTCAGAAAAGTCCATTTAGCATAATATGGGACCTTTAAATAGTTTGTGTCCAGGTTCTTTTGCTTTATAACAAACAATCCATTTTCTAGTATCCTGTCCCCTTTTAGAGAGTTACTGTGTTCACATGGTTCACACTGTTTTTCTCAAAGTTGTTATGGATGGTTTGGAAGTTGTTAAAAAATTGGGTTCAACTTTGTCTCTAGTTGAGTTAAGCTGCTCCAGACCCAGACACACTCAGCTTCTATTCTCTGTCTCTTTCATTCTCTCTTATTACAGTGTGTTTACAGTATTTGTTTCTAACTTAGTTCACTATAATTCACACATTGTCCACTGGAGGAGTGGGTTAGATGAGATTAGTTTATGTGAAAGGGGACGACACAATTACATCAATTAACATGATTAAATATGAGTTAAAATAGACAGATTTAACCAAAAGGCTGTTTTTTATCTGTTGTCCTGTGGCATTGGTGTTAAAAGGGCTTTAAAAACACATAATAATAATAAAGAGAAACTGCACAAACACAGAACACAGACAGTTCTCCACAAACAAAACAGAAGAAGAAGTGTCATGAACAGAAGCAATAAAAGCAGCAGTAAAGAATAATAATACACATTTGTTCACATTAAGAGACACAAAACATACAATCTCTGAGGTTTCTCTGGGTTTTTGGAGTTTTGCCTCTGACCCTGGTGGAGTTTAAGGACAAGGGTGTCTCAAGTACAGCCTGTTTGTCTAATTGCTCTTGGTTTTTGAGGCAATTGTTATTGTGATTGTGGGCTGTATAAATAAAATTGAAATTGAATTAGATTGCCCAGCTCTATGGCAAGCAGCTTATTATTGCTCTGAATGTTAATTTTCCTGCAGCAGAAATATTGACCTAAATAGAAGCTAAACTTTCTAAAAATTTCCATATAAGACGCTGAAAAATACATGAAATAATAACAACACAAGAAGACAGACCGAGCATCTGTTTCCTGAATTCAAATGTAAAGCCACAAAATGATAATAAAGCGGCGTCGTACACATCTCTGTTTACTCCTGTTTTCATGGCGTCATCAGATTCGACTGAAACCTGCTTCTTTTAATGAAGGAGTTCATTAGCGCGGCACGAGTCACGTCGCTCGGGGAAGTATCTGGAGAATAAAGATGAAGAGCGCTGTCAGTCGTGACAGCATCACTCCGCTTCACACTTTACAGATACACTTAATTGGAACATATGTTTGATAATATACTCTCTGGATTGAGCCTGGGTTTTCCTGCTGTCACTACTCAACATTTACATCTCTAATAAATGTATGTTTGCTGTTCCTTATTCAAATGGCATGTATTTTCATTTGTGTAGGCAGTAACAGCAACATGTCTTCAACAAAACATTAAAACGACTGTTGTGCAAATGTTAATAACACGATAAAGAAATAACTTACACTGGAACAAATAACAATCACAAAGTACGTCATAAATGGAGGTTAATTAAAGCTGTATGTGCTGCAGCAACACGAAACATTTGCCAGAATCTATTTGTATTTGAGAAATTGCATTTAAAGTGAACCTATACGTTTGTGGTGATGTAAGAGACTGGTGTAGACTTACTTCTTCTGTAAAGAGAAGATAAAAAAGGTCCCTTTCTGGTTTCTAAACTCCATCATCTCAAAAATTAAAGAGCTGCACAAAATGTATATATTTTACACTTACTTTCTCCTGTTTAAAGCCTGGAGAAAACAAATGCAGTCCTCTTAAACAAACTGAAAACAACTGGACGGCTGCATTGTTTGAGTTTATTTTTATCCCATATTTTCAGTGTTTTAAAACAAACTGCATGGACTTAAAATCAACTGATGAGGTTTATATTTGATGATAATTTGTAGAAAATTTAGGATAGATCACATGTTTACACTTACTAAATAATACTAACTCAATAGAGGCAAGAGAAAATACTTAGGGACTAACTTTTGAACGACTTGCCACAAAAACAAATGAGAAAAAACGATGTCAAGCCCTGATGAACTCGTAGTGATCGCTCCAAAGTAGTCCCTTATTTCTGATTTTATTCAATACAAAGACTATACTTGTATCACAATATGTAATCACAAGAATAAAGCTGTAGGATGAAATGATTTAGTAGCATGTCCCAGTGCAGCTTTTGTCTTATTCTCATTAAAAGTCTCATTAATAAGGACAGTAATGTCAAATATAATATAAACTTGGGTTCAGGTTCTTGCTTTTGTTCACATTTTAAAGTCAAACATTGTGCATTTAGTGATTTAGACAAATGAGTGTTTTCTGAACTGAACTGTTTAGAATAGTTACCTCAAAATAACACTTTTACTTGTCTTGGAACAATATATAATAAATACAGTCTGGATCTTCTTCAGAACTACCTGCATCTGCATAAAATGAGGTTTTGACTGTGAGTTTTAAAGCTACAGTAAACACGGCAGCATCTCTTCTCTGTGTTTATCCGACTTAATGAAAAATGGTAAATTGCTCTTAGTTCTGTCAGGCTCGAAGTCCCCGAAAGTCTCTGAGAAAAACAAACAGAAGAGACAGAGACAAAGTGGCCGTTGAAGTAAGTGAGACAGACGAGATACGCTGCAGACGTTATCTTCTCAACAAACTCTCCCCGAATCCTGCAGTTTCTCTCTGTTGTGTCCCGTCTTTAAATAAAGTTCTTCCTTCAAACCATGTCCAATCGAGATCCCTGAGATTCTTACCGTTGGGGCTATTAAAGGTGGCGTACGTACGTTATGTTGACATCTAGTGGTGACGTTTAAGATTGCAACCCCGCGCCTCACAGTTGTTCTTTGTAGACCGCTACGGTAGCCCTGAAGGGACATGCTGTCGTCTATGAACAGTGGAAAACAACAGAAATTCTCATTTAAATTCATAAATATCCAAAACCATTATGAAAGATTGTGATAAAAATAAATATAAACGCACTTCTACTTCAACAAGTTTATCCTCTCTCATGAGTTGGAGCAAGGACAGAAAGTAATGGGTTTAAATATATTTTTTTTTCTGACAAAGAAGAAATGTTTGCACTTGTACCTTTCTGAGAACGTAGTTTTGAGTAGTTTTAATTGAGAAAATGTACTTAAGGGGAAAAATGGAAAGATTCTGGCATTGTTTGATCGGTCTTACACAAATTCAAATACTGAAAAAATAAATAAATAGACAAAGAAATGAAAAAAACACAGTTGGGAAAAAGATATTTAAAGTCAAAAGTCATGTTGCCCAGAACTAGACGGGGCCCAGAACCAAACCGTGGATAATTCTTCAGGTATTAAACACAAAACGAGGAAGATATATACATTTATCAGCTTTTTTCTGGAGCCGTACTGATTAACAGCGTCAGTAAGGATTTATGTATTGTGTTGCATTTAAATATTTACATTTGTGTTCCTGTGTGTCGTCGACAGCCAATAATATTTTGGGACACAACTTTTATGTCATTGTTTTTACTGAGAACGCCGTCTTGACAAGTTCTCACGACAACAGAGCGTGAGCTGTGACGGAACCAAAACCCCATCTTGGTCTGAATTCAAAAGTTTGCATTTTTGTGAACGCTGTCCTTGTGTAAACGAGCTCCCAAGCCACAAAATATATGGACAATATATAAAGAAAGAGCATGCAGTAAAAAAAAATATACATTAAAGATTAAAAATACAATAGTAAATATAAAGAAACTTTAAAAGGTGCAACCAGGGCAAGATAAAATAATAAATTAAATTAAATTAAATGTACACATTTACAATGAGATTCCAGGGGAAAAATATTGCGTGAGTCAAAAGCTACATATGAGCTGTACATGTGAGCTGTACAGTCTAATTGTAGTTGGTAAGGACTGCTTCTTCTTTCCTAACACTAATATGTTATTAGAACAAGGTTTTTTAAGCACAAAAACACAATATTTCTTCAAGAATTCAACAAAAACAGCTCCACGTCCAGATTTAAAGTGACACTCAAATAAATGAATGACTAAACCAACTAAACAGAATCTTTTTCTTTTGAGGAAATGTGTTTTTCTCTTGTGTTTCTTCCCTCAGCTCTTACCTTTCTGCTTTCATTTGTTCGTTTGCTCTTTCGCTCTGAGGTGTAATTATTTCTACTTTTTTGGTGACGGTTACAGCAGGTTGCAGAAGTGTGTTATTCACAGCCGGATGAAATGAGGCTGAAGGTTCCCGGGCGATTCAGGAGATATTTCATGTTTAATGGGATTTGTGTCTGAAGGCTCAGCTCCTCGGTGAAGTCTGCCGTAATTAAATTTATGAACCTGTTCATGTTACGTTACACATTATTATTAGTATAAGTACTCTCATTAGTACAAGTCTTTAATTTTATGGTGGAGAAGCTAAAGCCTGCAGCCGCCTGATTCACTGTTTAAGCTTCGGCGGTTCACTCGGGCTCAGCTATTTTTAGGTTTAAGGTTTTTAAGGAAATTCACATAACCAGAGGGTAGAAACTCACTACGGGATTTATGCAATATGCAAAGTCTCTATTAAGGAATTACATAAGTGAAGCTCACTCTGTAAACGGTGAAGAGCAGTGGAGCAGAAGGAGACAACAACCTGGACTGAGACGAAATACAGACTTCACAAAAAGATTTAAATACTTATGTTCTTGTTCATTTTGAAAAAACTGAGCACATTCATGTTTCCTTTCATTACATCAACAATATATTCTTTTGTTTATAGACAAAGTTGATCAAAAAATGTGTAACAGAACCTGCCAGTAATTCTCAAACTGTGGTAAAGATGTTTTATTTTATTTTTTTGAAGTTAAAAATGATAACCCGAGTTGCACTTAATTTCTTCTTCTTTTTTAATTTTAAATGCAACTCCATTATCCTCCAAGTAAAGAACCCTATTTAATCATAGTCCATTTTATTTGTTCAAAAAAACCAACAACTTGAGGCTATTAAAGTCCAGCTAAAATTGGTTAAAATCTATTAATGTCAAACTGAAATCATTTAGAACCTGTTAAAATCAAACTAAAATCAATGAAAACCTTTCAAAGACCAACTTAAACACCACAAATCTTGTTAAAATCAAACTAAAACTGCCCTAGACCTGTTCAAGTCCAACAAGAAGCACTTAAACTGTATTTAAACTGAACTCAACTCACTTTAGACCTGTTTATGTCCAAAATAATCATAAACAAATAGATTATTAGACGATCCATTGTAAACTAAAACAATTAAGTTGAAATGAAAGAGACCAAATAGAGAATAAAAAGTAAGTAACAGTATTGATGTTGAGACTGGATCCTGCCTCACTCTGGGTCTCAGATGAAGGGCCTAATACGGCGATTATTAATTGACAAAATGAGTTTGACGCAGCTTTGATAAATGAGCAGAACGCAGCAGAAGGCAGAGCTAATCACTGCAGCCTTAAATGGATTCATTACGACACCGACGTGACATGGTGCAATGCAGAGAGGAAGGCAGAGGAAGAGGAGCAGCCGGGGGTATGAGGAAATGATGTTTTTAATCATTATATTTTAGGAGAATTATTTCTTTATGAAACAGAAACAGCAGGAGACTTTATTACTGAATTCATGTTACACTCAATACTCTTTAACCACTTAGTCAACTGTTTAGGGGACTTAGTTGCACTATTCTCCAACAACTAATTATATAAAGCATTACAGTTTATATTTTGAGCATCAAGTAACAGCTCACTATTTGTACTGAGGGAAACTTTGAGGGCACAAAATGTACAGTAAACACACAAATCCACTGTTTTTATCTTTGTTTTGGAGCTTATGATAAATATATTGATACTGTACCTTTTTTTTTCCCTCTAGTTGGGAAAATGTCTTTGTGATGCCATCTACTGTTTATTGTAAGGGATTGTAATAGATGAGAACCTCTATTCAGGAACAGAAAACCTTGGAGCGCTCCCATTGGTCGACACTTGTCACATGACGTTCCAGGAAGTTTAATAGCTGCAGATAAAGTGTATTTTCAGCTGAATATGTCTTTTAACAGAGAAACAGCTGAAAAAAGAAAAGCATCAACAGAGAAAAGGGAGACAACGTAAAACACAGATAAATACTGTCAATTCAATCACGTAATGTTTAACGAGGAGGAGATAATTGTCGTCCTGACGCTGAAGTCACAGCTAAGCTAACGCTAAACTCTAAACTTCAGTTTGGTCAAATGGATTAGTATTTAGTGGGGGATAAACTGGTCTGGTTTTATTTTTTTTAATAAAAGAGAAGCAGGAGAGGTCTCTAGGCTGATTTTGGAGGAGAGTCTGAGACAGGGACAAAAAAAGAAAATCAGGTGCTTTAAGACTGTGTTGTATTAAAACTGATATATACCAAGCAAACAAGCTGAAACTCCAGTGAGAGCCTGCAGACTTGCTGACAGCGACGGTACACTGCGTTATCCGTCTTCCACAACAACAAAAAGCCGCCGAGTGTAGGAGAATGTCAAACGCAGGTCAGTGCCGTTGTTGACAGACGCCGCCTCGAGTGAATATGAATTACATTTCCTTCTATAGACACTTCCTACACACGGCGCCCAGGCCCCAAAAGCCAGGCCTGTCTTTGAACTTTTCAAACCGACGCTGAGATGAACTACCCACTGTCTTTGTCTCAACGCTTGTACATTTTTTCCACATAAATCCCAGTTGAGTTTTTTTCTTTACATTGGAATAAAAGCAGCGAGGTGTGCAGCTTTCGCTTTCAGTCTCGACAGCTTTGGAAAAAACACAGAGAACATGTCCCAGTCTTGATAATTCAGAGTATTGTTTTTGAGTTAATTACTTTAACTTAACTGCAACTAAAACATAGATTGAACCACAATGACATGAAAGAAAAATCATCTAAAAATATAACTATTAAAGGCACAAATACTGCAGTTCTCTGAAGCCCATGATTGAATATCGTTTGCAAAGACAACATGATAAAAGTTTGGATGAAGTAGAGCACACACGTCAAACTCAAGGCCCGGGAGCCAAATGTGGCCCTTTGCAATGTTTTATATGGCCCTTCAATACTTTTGATAGGTAATTTTTTGGTGTTTTAGTTGGATTTTAACAGGTTTTATATTGACTTTAACAACTTATTAGGATGGGAAAAGGTTTTCTATAGATTTGAACAAGTTTCAGCTGAATTTGAGTTGGTTTTAGTCAGACTTGAACAGGGTTTTGTTGGATTTGATTAGGTTTCAGTTGGATTTGAGCAGGTTTCAGTTGGATTTGAGCAGGTTTCAGGTGTATTTGAGCAGTTTTTTGTTGGATTTGTCAGAGTCTTCGCCCCCTGAAATGCTTCTTATTTACTATTGCGGCCCTTCACCTCTTTGAGTTTGACACCACTGAAGTAGAGTTTCTGTAATGGCTTAAGTAAAAGACAACAATTGGTCTTGAATAATATAAAAAATAAAATAAAAAATGGCAAAATGGCCATTGTTAAAGGGGCAGGATTTTTGTCATTTTTTGCATTTTGCATTTAGATCAGGAGTAATGTGTGATAAAAGAGAACCTGCAAGAAAAGGGTGTGTTTACATTTGTAGTCGGCTTCATTAAGTTCGCACTAAAACTAAAAACGATCCATTTTGTTGGATCCATCAGCGAAAAGCCCCATTTCACCGAGGGTTCACAGCTGGTGTTTAAAACTGCACCAAAAGCAACAAAGATGGTGCTGTTAGCCCCAATGCTAATATGGCATTTTACCATTGCATTTTCCAACCTTCAGTGCTTTTTTTTCTTTCTTTTTTTTTCGCTTTCTGGAAAACTAAATGTTAAGTTACATTTTTGTCATCAGTTTATGAAGCTCTTCCTGTTCGGGCTCATGTAAAATTCACTTTGTGTTCACACTTTAATCAAACCGTACTAGATTTCAGTTGGAAGACCGCTGTTTTGAAGGAGTTTGGAGCATCTTTAGTCTCACTGAAGTTCGTATGGGAGCATTCACATTTGTCCAAGTGAACCGTGCCAACGAAGACAACCGTCATTGTCCGTTTGAACCTCACCAAACAGAAATTGTGAACAAACAACCACCAGAAAAGATCGACAGGACAGTGTTGAGACAGAGGCTCAGAGGAAAAGACATGAAGAAGATTTAGAAGGAGCAGAGATGAAGATGTTGAGGTTTTCTTTAAGAGTGACGAGGATGGATTGGATCAGGAATGATGTAAGACGTTTAGGAGATAAAGTTAGGACGGCCAGATGGATACGGTTTGGAACTATTCAGAGGAAAGAGAGTGGATATATCTGTCAAAAGATGCTGAGGTTAGAGATTTATGGAAGTAGTGAAGGAGACATGGAGGTAGTTGGTGTAAGAGAAGAGGATGTAGAGGATAAAGACAGATGGAGGCAGATGATTCACGGTGAAGAACCCTCAAGGGAAGAGCTCAAAGGAGAAAAAGATGTTTAATGTGTTATTTGTTATTCCTTAACTCATCCTGGAAGACATATAAACACTGAAGAAGAAGTTATAGAGCTCCTAACAACATCTGAATCAGACAAAAGCAGAAAGTTTAAATTATTGGAGTTCATTGAGCTGATTAATTCCAGTTATTGAGTTGTGTCTGTCAGAAAAACTGGGAAAAATATGCCAATAGTGGAGTTACTGTAGGATCCCATCCATAATTTCTGTTCTTTTTTCCCTCTGTGCTCTCTCTTTGTCTTTCTATGTGTTAATATTAAAGAACTGTTGTGCATCTAATCATTTTGACGGTTTCATGTAAGTTCATACTTTGTGGGTGGACCATGATTAATGTTGTCCGTCAGAAGAAGCCGTGTACTGTACATGAAGCAGGTTGGATGTGGGTGGATCGAACTGAGTTGACAGCTGACGGTGCATTAAAATTGACCGCAGTGAGCTCAGTTATCAGTGGATTAAGTTAAGCCCGAGTCAATCGTAGCCACGGTTTTCAGGAGAACAACAGTAAAAGTATCGATAAAGCTTGGAGTGTCTTGATTTTTCTCATAGACACCAGTCAAATAATCCCTTTATTTAGGTCTAATTTGATGATACATTATCAAAGTTTGTGATGAGACAGAGGAAGATGAGCTGAATGAAAGGAAATAAAATTAAAATGGGAATTAAAAATGAATCAGCCTTATATAAGCATGCATACATCTCAATAGAAAAGTATAGACGTGGTTCAGAAAGCGAGTACAGCCTGAGGAAAGGTAAAAAGTACAAGCTCTTCTTTTGTGTTTAATGGTTTCAACATGAGGACATTATACATTTTACCTGGAGGCATCAGGACGGCGTTTCCACACGAACCGAGGCTCATTCAGGAAAATCTTCATTAATTAATATGACACACAGTCTTTGTGATTTGCCCCGAGGAAAATATAAACCTGTACTCGCCGTCTCTCCTTCAGTGTAAGGTCCTGTCGAGACGTAAAAAGCTGAAATTATGGCTGTCATTGTGCTATATTAGACTTTCACTCAAGTAAGACTACCATAAAAACAAGGATATAACACATTTTTCTTGTTTTTACAAAACAGGAGGCAGGTTGGAGTGGTTGGTAGGACCCGAAAACAAAGGACGTTTCCAAAGAAGATCAGTGTTAATGACCAGAGTTAGTTTGTTGGTCAGTTTTTGGTTAAATGAGAGAGAAAAGGAGTCACAGATTTTTACCATAAGCTCTTCATGGAAAGTAATAGGCACTAACAATAAAGCTCCAGTTCATGGTTTAGTTTTTTTGTCCCGGTCTCATACTCCACTCTCCTCCAACAACAGCAGTAACCTTTCTGCTTCTTTTATTTAAAAAAAGGTAAAACTTGACCAATTTTCCTCCACAAAATACTAATACTTTACATCAAATCAAAATTTTAGCTTCGTTTTTTACCCTTTAACACTGCATCGAAGCATTACCAACATTTATCCAGGTTTAATTTGCTGCTGTTTTTCTATTTTTATCTTTTTTGAGCTGTTTCTCTGTAAAATAAGACGTATTTTCAACAGAATAACCCATTTCCTTGGTTTATTTCCTTGTTCCTTCGTTGTTGACATCAGTGTCGACCAATGGGAGCGCTCCTTTTTACCTGAAGTGAGCTGTGATTGGACAAAATCCTGCTGTGGACTGATCATTCTCATCTATTAAAATCCTTCATTATAAAGACTAGATCACGTCTTAAGGTCTCATTTTTTCAGATGATTCCTCTTACAATAAACTCAATAAAAATCAGATCTCGACAGGGTTGCCAGAACTCTTCACAACACGCTTATTTAAGTTTGTCTTGATTTTGTTTACAGTAAATTTCTGTTTGTGCAAATAACATTTCTCTGCATGCATTTAAACACAAAATCCTGAATATTATCATAAAATACTCAAGTACGACTGGGTTCTCAAGAGCTTGTAGACACAGCCTCCATTTAGCCTCACCAAATCTCATCCAAACACACACTTTTACCCCAAATTAGTAAAAAAAAATGTCTTTCTTCTATTGCTGCTCAGTGAATAGTTCCAAGAGCCAATTCAGTGTAATCATTATGAAGCATGACAGGAGAGGGTTTTGTGGAGAGCCGTAAAAACAGGGGGCTCCAGACGGTCCTCACCAGAAGAGACCTCTCAAAATGGCCTCTTTCTGCTGTAGAGGCCTCTCCACGTGAAGAGGAAGAGGAGGAGGAGGAGGAGGAGGCAGCCTGCAAACAATACCATTAACAAAACAACACAAGCAGGAGGTGTGTAAAATAGAAAAATAAAAAATAAGAGTTTCTGATTATGTTTTGGTGCATCCAGGTTACGGTACAATAAAAAGCAAAAGCAAATTTAATTTTAGAGAACAAAAGCAGATCCTGGTCATTACACATGATTTATTAAAAAAAATAAAATAATCCAATGTTTTTTTTTTTGTCCAATACAAGATTGAGCTCACATATTTGACAGTGGAATAGTTTTTACCCATCAGACATTTCCTTTCTCATTACAAAATGTGTCTGAGTGTCTTTCAGAAGCTGCTATTTAGGACAGAACTTGCCGAATATATTTTTATTTTCTATTTTTTTTTTTTTTTTAAATGAGCAGATCATGTAGAAACTTTTATTTTATTTTAATCATTTTTTTAAATTTATTTATTAAGTCTTGGGGCCTGTTGCCCAAAGTCACTTGTCTCTTTGTCTGTTTTTATCATGTATTTTATTTATTTTAATGAAGTTTTGTTTTATTAAAGTGAGTTTCTTGTGTTTTTTTTTATTCCTGAGCTCTTGGGGATGATTTCCAATGTGGTGTTTAAACGCAAATGGAAAATAAATTGAGTCTAAATCTGAAACTATTTCTCTGCTGAATATAAGACACAGGTGTAATATCAATATTAACAATGCAAACCAAAACAATAATAAATCTGTGTAAATGTTTGATTAAGGCACTGTGCATTTCTTGACGTTGTGGTAAATAAAGAGTTTCAGTTCATAAAAACCCAACTAATTCACATTTTTCTTTTAAAATGTAATGAAATAAGTGTAATATTTAATGGAAACATGACTGACAATGCACAAACATTCATTATACACAGTCTTTTTCTCATTTTGCTGCCCTAAGGTTGCATTTAAATCTGAATAAGAGCATAATATAACATTGGCTGGTCTCACAACACTGTGTTTTCATCAATTAAACATGAACAAAAAGAATCTTTGAATAATAATTCCAGATCTAATTAAGCCCATGGAAAACTACACTGACTGCATTGCTCATTCCAATCGATAATAACACATGTAGAAGAAATAGATGTAATATAATCAAAATGCTAATTATTTCTGGCCTGAGTTATTGCTCATGATTAAACTGGATGGTTCATCTGTTTCTGTTCGGTTCAGTGGCCAACAATCGGGCGCAGACCCTTTTGTGCTCTGTCCGGAAACATTTTATTACCAGCCCCACACCAAAGCCCTCTATTTTCCAAAGGCTAATAAGCACTTGGCCCCGAAAAGATGCCTGCTTCTTTTATGGATGTTTATACATTTATCCAAAAGGCATCAGGGGCATCTGTAGTTATTGTGTTCAGTGGTTTCTCAGTTGAATACGGATTTAAAAACCAGCCGGACTCGTGCTCGACGAAGTTAAAAGGAGAAAGAGAGTTTGTAAAAAACATAAAACAGGTCTTAACATCAAGGTAAGGGAAGGTAATAAAAACGGGAAACTAAATTGAGTCTGTAAAAAGCTGTTTTGTTGAGTGCAGAAAAGTAAAATGGATGAAGGCCACGGCGGGATTGTAAAACTAATGGAAAAGGCAAGAGTGTTTTTGAAAGAGAAAGTTAAATTTTAGAAGAAAATGTACTGACCTTACCTGTTGAATGTTTTTCAGGTGGTGAACCAAGCTGAATACAGTAAATATATAACATTTCTTACATTGTACTTGTGTTTAAATACAGCTTTATCCACACAAGGCTTTTATTATGTGTGTCTCTATAGAAGAAGAAGAAGAAGAAGGTAGAAGAAGATACAAGAAGAAGGTAGAAGAAGGTGGAAGGAAGAAGAAGAAGGTAGAAGAAGAAGGTAGAAGAAGGTGGAAGGAAGAAGAAGAAGGTAGAAGAAGGTGGAAGGAAGAGGAAGAAGGTAGAAGAAGGTGGAAGGAAAAAGAAGAAGGTAGAAGAAGAAGGTGGAAGTAAGAAGAAGAATGTAGAAGAAGAAGGTGGAAGGTAGAAGAAGAAGGTAGAAGAAGGTGGAAGGAAGAAGAAGGAAGAAGAAGAAGGTAGAAGAAGAAGGTGGAAGGTAGAAGAAGAAGGTAGAAGAAGGAAGAAGAAGGTGGAAGGAAGAAGAAGAAGGTGGAAGAAGGTGGAAGGAAGAAGAAGAAGGAGAAGAAGGTGGAAGGAAGAAGAAGGAAGAAGAAGAAGGTAGAAGAAGAAGGTGGAAGGTAGAAGAAGAAGGTAGAAGAAGGTGGAAGGAAGAAGAAGAAGGTAGAAGAAGAAGGTGGAAGGTAGAAGAAGAAGGTAGAAGAAGAAGGTAGAAGAAGGAAGAAGAAGGTGGAAGGAAGAAGAAGAAGGAGAAGAAGGTGGAAAAGAAAAAGAAGGTCACTCGTCCATCGGGCTTGGTCTCTAAGCTCTAAAGTTGCTTCTATGTCTCCTCCACTTCCCTCCTTTCCTCGTGTCCTAGTCCCGCCCACAAAGGAGACAACGTGAGGAAAGAAGGAGGAAAGATTAGTTTAGCTTCACCTGCAGCGACATATCTTCATGTTTAACAGAACAGTCTGCAGCAAAATCTCTCATTTAAAGATAGGCTGATCTTATTGTTTGCCAAGAAAATGTGTTGCATTTTAAACAAACATATCTGTATTTTTTCCTCTTTTTTTTATACAAACACCACTTCCTGTACCACTCACAAATGAACCGTTGCATCAAAGAGCAGCTTCTGGAGTTCTGAAGCAGGTTTTTTTCCTCCGCCGTGAGTTTGACGTAGGATCCTCAGGTGTGTCCTGTCTCCTCGAAGCAGAGTTAAGAGCTTTAGACTAAAGACGGCACATGGAGAACAAGTCGAGACAATGAGGATGTGAAATACCAGCTTTGAGACATACTCCTGGCCTACAGTCTTCTACCTATTCGCCATTTAGATGTATTCGATCATAATAAAGATGGTGAAAGTAAATGATGCCCTGTTAAATTAATTATCTGTACTTTGCATTATTGACTATTGACTTTTAAGTAAAAAAAATATATAAAAATAAGTATTGAGACATTGTTTAAATACAATACACCTAGAGTTTTGCATACATCATGGTGTTATGTCTCATTAATGTTAATTTGAGCTGTGTTTTCTCCATCCATCAACCCCTTAATCTACCTTGGATTCACTGATAACCCAATCCACTGTTGGAAAAGCTCAACTTTAAACTATATTTTCGATTTATACTTTATGGAAGTGAGAATGTGTTGTGAAGCAGCACAACATCCAGAGTCATTTCTTATTTCTGTCTGACTTATCCAGTCTGTGTCGGAGCGTGACTCATCAGTCGTCACTATTGTCACAGCTTCTCTCACAGTCTCAGGTATATTTAATTATTTATCATAAAAATAGATCATCAGCTCTGTCTTGGCAGTAATGCAATGCAATTTATTCTTTTCTTATGTTTTTTTTTGGTCCAATTTGGCTCCGCTCACATTACATTTCACATCAGGAATCTCATCAGATCAGATTTATTACCTGCAGGAGTGCTCCTCTAAGTTTCCTGAGGGATTGTATGTGTTTGAGTGGAGCTCCATTAAACACAAATGAGAAAATCAAGAAATATAGTCTTTCAAAAATAGCCACTTGTATTCATAAAACACACAAGTAAGATGCATTTGTTCAAGAAAATACAATGGTTAATATTAAATAAAAGTATTTAAATGGGTGTTTTTTTTTTTCAATGAGCTGCATAGAGCTGGAATAAAGCAAATGATAAAAATAAATAATAAAGTTTAGTTATTTATTTTATTTATACACAGTGGAAAGCTACATTACATTAATTTACTAAATGTTTAACAATACAATCTTTTAAAACTTTTTCTTATAGACCCTTAAAATACACACAGATCTCAGGCAGTTCTCTAACTCTAACAGTCTTTAATGAGGAAGCACAGGTCCTAAAATGTGTGTATAACGCTGACTGATCTCACAGCTGCACGACCAAAGAAGATATATCAAAATTTAGTGTAAATTTGCTGTACTTTGTGTCATTTTACTGCGAAAATGAGCTTAATTCAGGTAAGTTGGGTACATTTATATTGTTTAACATTAATGTATACTGTCCCTTTTCAAATAAATAATAAATAAGATCTTTCAAATTGATCTTAGCAAAAATACTGTGAAGTAAGAACCAGTAGAGTAAATATTTCAACGTATATTTGTTTAGTTTTAATTTGTGATAGCCATTCGATTGCATTGGTTTATTTGGAAACTGGTTGCCTAAATTCTTTTCTTTTTCTTTTGTTACCGAAAGATAATTGATGTAGTCCCTTAGACCCCAAAGAAACTGTCCTGGTTTTGTTGTAAAGCTGTTGTCTGCGTCTGAGATTGATCAACACGTAGCCGTTCTGCGTTTTAATGCTCACACAGACACACTAATGACTCAGGGCCTCGGCAGCCGAACGCGCCGATAAAATTTACAAAGTGAGCAATAATGGATGAGTGCTTTCTGCAGGGTGATTAGGCTAATGTGTTTTTAATTGGCAGGAGGAGGCTTCTTTTGTTAAGGTTTGCAGAATTAGCGGGCAGAGCGGACAGGAGGTGTCGAGCAGCAGGTCTTTTAAACAAATAATGAGAAGACAACATGCAAACCCTGCAGCGACTCTCATCACTTCAATGTGTTTCACAAAGCCATTATTCCTAATGACTCTTTTGTTAGATAGATGTCTGAAAGTCATTATTTTTAACCTGAAAATGCGTTTTCTACCTACCTCTGAGATAATGGGGACTGTGTTTGTTTTATTTCAAACTTCATAAACATTCATCTTTCTCCAAGAGTCATTTTTATTGTTGTTAATTAAAAAGGCTTTAAGTTGGTTGGGTTTTGTGGATAGTATAGAAAGTATAGAAGTGCTCCTATGTAAAGGCAGGCAGTAGTAAACATAAAGGTAAAATAAAAAGGTCTAGGCTCACAAAAATGACCATAAGGCCTGCATTTGGTATAATATGTATTTGTCTCCTAGGATTGATTTTATTCTAGTGATGGGAATCTCAGCTTTTCATTTTACCACTGATACCTTTTATAATTCAGCCAAATTTAGGGCTGTTTTGACTTAATGATTTGTTCATGTACATATATATCACTTAAATTATTTAATACATCCTTAAGTATTAAAACAAAATGTCCTCATATCAAAGCTCGATATCCGGCGTGTTCCAGCTAACTCTACGTTCTGCCTTTGTGTTTACAGTTATTAAAATGCTCATTGTCGTATTCATGCGTCCGATTCTTTCGCGACTAAACCAGCACTGCATTGAATCGAAAGTGTTTGATGCAAAAGGGTTAGTTCTTTAAACAAATACCTCATCAACCACAGTGTAATCCAATCATAGCACCGCCATTATGTTCTTCACGGCGAACCTAAACCCGCCAGGACCCATCAGCTCTGTGTAACCCTTGTCACGTGACTGCACTCATTCATTCCTCCAGCAATACATTCTCTTAAACCTCACTTTGACTCGACGGTCAGGTTTTTTTTGACCCCTCAAAACTGAACTTCTTGTGCAAGCAAGTGGCGAGCTAAACTGGGAGGATCATTTCTTTTTTTTCTTCTCCTTTTTGCCTTTGTTTGGATTCATTCCAGTGGGATTATTTGGACTACATTTTTTTCCCATTTTGCGTTTTTGGACAACAAACAAAAACTTACCTTATGAACTGAACTTGGATCTGCAACAGAATACTCTGAAAGTTTTTGTGAACTATTGAAAGTGCATAACAAATACTTTGAAAACTTTTTGTGAATGAATTGAAGTGCTCTGAAAATAATTGTTTAAATAATTGTGTTTATTTACTATTTATTTTGTGTTGTCTAATTTAAAATTCAATATATTATTTACATTTAAAGCATTTTATCTGTTTCATCACTCACACCCTCAAGGCTCCATAAAAAAAACACTTCTTCTGCGCGTAGTTAGATGTTTATTTCCATTGTGTTATAACAGCCCTAAAGTATCCGTTACATCTGCCACATTATTGGGCCACAGCTCGACTCAAGCACTTTGTTTGGCTCAATATAAGATGGATTTGAATGAGTTTGGAGACTCCTAAATCTGGTGAGAATCAGCTGCAGCACAAAGTTAGTAGAACATACACGGACAAACAACAACAGAACAGTTCACCTTTAGATTTATTATTAGAGCTTGGATATTGAAGTATGTGGCTTTAACTTTCTTTCTGTCTTTTTTTTTAATACAGAAGTTTATTTGCCTCAAAGAAGTATGTCTAATAAAACAAGTCTTACCTCCTGAACTAACAAACATCCTTAAGACGACCGCAGAGATAAATCCAGCTGCTCTGTTTGTAATAAAGCAGAGGGACTGGGACTGACTTCAAACTATTTAAACTTAATGTTGGTTCAGATATACAGCTAAGTGTGGCTCATGAACAAAAACAATACAATTAGGATGTGGCATTTTAAAGCCGCATTATGAGACACTTAAAGCCTTCTGTAACAGTGAGAAGCAGCGACAATGGAGCAGCACAATGTGGAAATAACCTGTTGATTAAAGGAACCAAGGCCCAAAGCAATAATAAGATAAACATCGGCCGACGCTCTCAGAACTCGACAACAGACGGAGTCGAGGGAAGGGCTGAGCAAAGAAGGGCACCAAAAGTACACTTATATAAGACAAACATTTGCTTTACTCAGTGTTTGTTACAGATCTGATATTTAAAAGTCAGTAGGTCGCCTTATTAAAGCTTGAATGACATTATAAAAAAGAAACATGAGAAATACAAGCCTTCTTTAATATTCAGTCCAGTAAAGTTCAACTTATTGGATTAAAGACAAATGAAAGAAACCAAAAACATGATGTGAAAACTTAAGATGAGGCTCATCCATTTGTTTTTTTGAAAAGTCTGCACCAATTAATTAATTAACAAAAAATTATACATCCCTGCTTCTTTTATCAGTGTTTCATTTGCTCCATGTTTCTCTATTTTTCTCTTTGTTGAGCTGTTTCTCTGTAAAATAAGACGTATTTCCAACAGAATAACCCATTTCCTTGGTTTATTTCCTTGTTCCTTCGTTGTTGACATCAGTGTCGACCAATGGGAGCGCTCCTTTTTACCTGAAGTGAGCTGTGATTGGACAAAATCTATTAAAATCCTTAATTATAAAGACTAGATCACGTCTTAAGGTCTCATTTTTTCACGGATGATAAACAATAAACTTTAACTGATCGAAACTAAATGCAACTAGAGCCACTGCTTCAAGTCTGCAACGTTTTAGAGAAATGATTATAATTGGTCGATCATATCCCTTTATTGCGGTTAGCTAGATGGCTTTATATAAAAAATAATGCCAACAACTTACCTCAAGCTCTCTTTGAAGCACAAACATGTCCAAACTCTTTCTTTCTAAGCTCATGAACATCACTCTGACTCTGGCGACTGACCATAGTTAAATTAAAGCTTTCAACATCCTCAACTCTTCATATCGCTTGTTAAAGTCACAAGGGCATATTACAGTTTGATAGGAGCTTGCTTTGTGTTCCTGGGTCTAAAAACATCCAAGAACTAACTGTTATTGTAGTTTTTCCTCGTTTGTTTACCTCTGTTGTGTCCAATTCCAGTCGCACTAACAATTTAATCAGTACCTCAAGGAAAAACCATATCAACGTGCATTAACTAAAATTCCCGTCAGATTTAGTTCAGATTTAGTCAGACCAGCTCCACAATTAGCATTTTATTCCCTTTTTTCTGATTATAATAACAAAGAACAATTAAAAGCAACAGTAAATCAAGAAGAGCAGCTTTATTCTTGAAACCGACTGAGGAAAAAAGCCTGTGTGGTGTGTCTTTTAGAGTTGAATCTGGTGTGTGCCCAGGGCTGGGGTGATGATAGCAGCGGGGTGTTAGTAAATGACCCTGCCTCTTTCTGCTCGGTAGAGAAATAAGCACCGCGGCCGATCCGACTCCGTATCAGGGGAGACCGGTGTTGTGTATGAATGTGTGTGTCCTACAGCGCTACTGCAGGGACTAATGGGATTTCTGCTTTGGTGTCTGCAGAGAAAAAGACCAATTGTGTGGATTTGCCCTCTACTGCCACTGCTGCTGCACTCCTTTGCACTTGAAATATAGATGTTCACAATGTGTTTGTGTTGAGACTCGCCCAAGGACTTGTACATATATCTCACGCGTTCTGCATGTTTGAGTTAGACGTCGGTGTTTTTCCTTTTCACTGCAGGTAAAAGCAGCTACGCACCAACAATGTTGATTCCTCTGAGTTTTAATTATATCTCTGTGTTAACCTGACAATATGTCAAGGCTCGTTCAGCTGTGTCAAGATGCTCACGGTCATTAAAATATAAAGATACATACCTGCCTCACGTCGCCCAAGGCTTCATATGTCACAGTGAAATCAAACAGATCTCATTGTTAAAGGTTCATACATAGTTTATTTGTGTATTTCTCAGTTAAAACATTATTATTAGCATTAGCGTTTCTACAAATCACCATAATACTGTTCATTTTAAAACAGGAAACCCTCATTTGGTTTATTTTTCCAAGCATTAGCTGCACAACTAGAACAACAAGAAAGCACATTGTATAATATTACAGTATTTTTGTTATTAATGACATTCTCTGTTGCATTAAATTCAAATTAAGGAACTGCTTGACCTTGTGTTTTTTGTGTTTTGCAATAGCATTACTGGGTGATAGCTGCTGAACACCTAAGGCCTTTTGAGACACTTATGTTGTCTGGCCGAAAGACCACTTAGTTTTGTTTTTGTTGTTGTTGTTGTTTGCTAATCTGTCTTGTTGTTGTCAGGATCCGTTCCTGGATTTGTGTTCCCTCTGTTTTCTCTGTGTTGTCTCTTCCTTGTCTGCTGTTACACCTGACTCTAATCAACACCTCATCAGCTCGTTGTTGCAATTAGTTACTGCTTGGCTCTTCTACTCCTCTTTGGATTCTTCTGAGCCAGGTGGCAGCAGCCCGTCATCAGTCCTGGTTACATCTAGCCTCGACTGCTTCTTCTTTCCCATTGCTGCAATAAACCAGTTTCTTGACTTACCTGCTGTGTTCTGTTTTAGGGTCCTTTGCTAAACCGTGACACTTGCCCCCAGAGTATTGTTGGAATATGAATGGAAGGCAGCCAAAAGGATGCAGGGTTATTTTATTTTTTTTAATTTAACCTTTATTTAACCAGGAGAACCTCATTGAGATTAAAAATCTCTTTTCCAAGAGTGTCCTGGCCAAGACAGCAGCTCATTTACTTGTTACAACAAACAATAACAGACAGACATTCAGAACCTTGACACAATACAGTAAAAACATTAAAATGCTAAAACATCAAACAGATCAAGACATAAAAATAATCACAAATAAGTTTTGGTATGTCTCACAACTTTTTGGAAATATTGATTCACCCCAAAATGATCTGGGCAATGTTTTCTCAACCGAAATATCAAGTCAAATATCACATTTTTTATCCCAATCTACCTTTTGAATGCATTGATTGTATGAATAAAATGAATGTGTGGGATTATTTTATCATATTTATTTGTATAGCACTGAGTTATGAACTTGCAAAACATCGTTGTTGTTCGTTCCAGGAAGTTTAATAGCTGCAGATAAAGTGTATTTTCAGCTGAATATGTCTTTTAACAGAGAAACAGCTGAAAAAAGAAAAGCATCAACAGAGAAAAGGGAGACAACGTAAAACACAGATAAATACTGTCAATTCAATCACGTAATGTTTAACGAGGAGGAGATAATTGTCGTCCTGACGCTGAAGTCACAGCTAAGCTAACGCTAAACTCTAAACTTCAGTTTGGTCAAATGGATTAGTATTTTGGAGGAAAAACTGGTCTGGTTTTGTTTTTTTTAATAAAAGAAAAGCAGGAGAGGCTGCTTTTGGAGGAGAGTGGAGTCAAAAAAATAGAAAATCACTGAGTGGAGCTTTGAGGCAGAAGGAAAATTGAACTGAATTAACAGAATTGAACTGTACCATTTTATATAAACAAGTCTTGGTTTAGTTTGGTCTGTTTCATTAGATCCAAACTAATCACAGCAAAAAAGAAATTCTGCTCAAACAGTAAAGTAAGACACCTTTTTACCTCAATCCTCAGCACCACTATGGGCTATTATCCCGTTTTTTCGGCGGCGGTGTCATTTCCAGGCCGCTACACTTGACATTTAAGTTGAGTTTAGGTTGGAGCAGTGACCTGATGAGTGCAGACACCTGAAACGGGCTGCCACTGCTGTTAGCCCTGTTTTACACCGAAGACTGATGCCTCCAGTCAAACGGTCGCTTTAAGGAAAATAAAAACTTGAAATGAAAAAGTGCACAGAGCAAAATGTCTCACCTTCTTTGTCGAGAGCAGAGTAACATCTGTCTGCGCTGACACTTTGATCGATTTAGCAGCTGACGATAAGGTGTGGATTCAAATACAAGTCTTACTTTAGTGGCATACAGTTTTGTCTCTTATTGTTTTCACATCTTATTTTCATAAAGACAAAATGAATTACTTGTCCTAGCGTCTGAACCTCACAGCCTTTTAAATCAATGTCAATTTAACCAGGTAAGTAATATCCAATTTTCATTTACAATATCAAAGGGGAGGGTAAATTATAAAAGTTAAAGCAGGTTCAAAACAGGATACATCTATAACAAATAACACACATTTATATATGTCATTCCATAAAAGAAACAAAAGAGATATATGATCCATCTACTGTTTATTGTAAGGGATTGTAACAGATGAGAACCTCTATTCAGGAACAGAAAACCTTGGACAATCACATGCTCCAAAAAGGAGCGCTCCCATTGGTCGACACTTGTCACATGACGTTCCAGGAAGTTTAATAGCTGCAGATAAAGTGTATTTTCAGCTGAATATGTCTTTTAACAAGAAACACTAAAAAAAAATCAAAAAGGAGACACGTAAAAACAATAAATACTGTCTTCGGAATGTTTAACGAGGAGGAGATAATTGTCGTCCTGACGCTGAAGTCACAGCTAAGCTAACGCTAAACTCTAAACTTCAGTTTGGTCAAATGGATTAGTATTTTGGAGGAAAAACTGGTCTGGTTTTATTTTTTAATAAAAGAGAAGCAGGAGAGGTCTCTAGGCTGATTTTGGAGGAGAGTGGAGTCTGAGACAGGGACAAGAAAAGGAAAGTCAGGGAGTTGAGCTTTAAATAAAGGCATTTTTAGTGAAAGAAATGGAAAAAAAACTGGGGTCATCCCACACACTCCTCCACAAACACTATCAATGTGAATTGTGTGGTTTATCCCTGAAATAACCCAAATAACAGACTGTTTTCTACCTGATTTTTTTTTTTATTTCAGGCCTGTTTGTACCTCTTTTGACTTTGACTTTTGTGATAATTCCTGTTAAAACACACTTCATCTTGTACTAATGAACATAAAGGTGTGGTGGAAACTACAAAACGTAACTGGCTGTAATGTTTATTGACTACTTCCTCCAAACAAATGCTGTTTTTATGAGCTGCTGCACTGAAGACAATAGGGAAGAGGCTAATTAGCCTTTAATTCTGTTTAGAGAGGATCTGATGCATTGGAAAAATACAAATTAGTGTAATTAGCAGGTCTGTGTGCACCTGTCTCAGCGAGTTTTCACTTAATGAAAACACAGTAAAATAAACAAAAACAGATTATAGAGTAAAAGAAGTGCTTTGTGTCACTCAGAGCAAGGTTATTTCTTTGCTTAAGCAGGACAATCCAATAAAATCAAGGGAATAATCCATTAAATAGTCACACAATTGAAGAGGGATATATTTGTCTTGTTCATTCTTAAGATCAAGTACTTTCAAGGTTCAGTTTGAAGCTTTTTCAAGCACTTTCAACTTCAATATCTGTCTCTAAAAAAAACAGTTTGAATTGTAATAATGTTATGGTCTGACATTTGACAGAAATGAACATGATTGTACATTCAGAGCTTTTGAACACAATGTTTGAAAAGTCTTTTAGTGTTATTTTAGTCCAGTTTTGACGAGAGGAAGCCTTGTACTTCATCATAAACTTAATTGATTTCCTTCAACAAAAGAATTATTTAAATACAAAAGATCATGTTGTTAAAGAAAATGGATGTTTAGCTTCAAATATATATATAATCCAGTCAAAGCTTGATTATTTTCTGTTCCTGTTCCTACAAAGCCCAGAGAGGACAAACTGAGCACTGCTTGAACAGAAACACATTCACGTTCTTTTATTTCTTTTTTTAACCCACATTTTTGCATGAAGGTGCAGATTATCAAGCAAACTGACTTTATTTCTAGATTTCTGAATTAATAATCTTGTGTCCCTGCAGGGCTACCGTAGCTGTCTACAGGCGTTGGGTCTGCAATTATAATCTGAAACTTTGCCACCAGATGCTGACAAAAACTACGCTATTTAAATGAATAGAAAAGTAAAAATTAAAGTAAACAGAGCATTTTCAAGGATTTCCAGCAGCTGTGGGAACCCTGAGAGCTGATATGAGGCTATTTTAAGTTACTTTTGGTCAGATAGAAATATGAGGTGGAGCTGTCACATGGTCCGCTCTGCAGAGTGACAGATGTCTGTCAGTCACACAGATGTGAGCTGACAGTTCATTACTCAGTCGTCTGTCTCTGGTTCAGTCTGTCTCGGTCCAGGGATGATGGGACCGGATGTACTCTCCCTGGCCCCAAGTGTCAACGCTCGGCCAAACTGTCAGTAACTCAGGAGAGATGGGAGTGACAGTGTCCCGGTTTGAGGTGAGCGGAGTCATGTGTCAAGCCTGGCTCATGTAAGGCCTGACAAACAAAACACAAACAGGAGGGATGCCAATAAAAGTATCATTTATTAAAGTAAAGTGATCAGATTATATTAAGGTTAAACGTGTGACCTATGCCGATAATCTGTAGCATCAGTAGTGTGTGTGAGTGTTGGATGTGAAAACTAAAGTGAACCAAACTAAATGGGTGCACAGACAAAGGAAGAGGTGGCTGCAGAGAGCACGGGGGCGCTGAAGGCTGGTTGGCCACGCCCCCCGCCAGGTAGCTCGGCCAATCAGGAACAGCTCCCAAGACACCTGAGAAAAGGAGGAGCAGAGAGAGAAGGAGGCAGATCAGGAGACAGAGCTAGGGGGCAAAAGTTAAAGCCCCCAGAGACAGACAGCCTGCTCTGGGGTTGTCACACATGTTATATGAAATAAAAATAGACAATAATACAGATAGATTGATATTGTGTATAACTGATGCGGCCCCTTTTTTCTCACTTATTAATCCACCACAGTGCACAATAGCACCAAGCACAAATTTTCATAGTCAATGTGTTTTCTCAACAAAAACTACCGTAAAGAGTTTGTGTTAATAGCTCAAATTCACATAAAGTGTAATCCTACAAACAAACAAACAAAACTTTATCACAACATAAACCCAGACTGAGAAGAAGTAATGATTCTCAGGCCCAGGTCTAACAAGCTCTTCAGCAAAGTGAGCTTCTGTTTTCACGTTTATTTCAATCATAAATGAGTATATTTCATTACCTAGCCTTCATTTACCTGTTGATCCATTTCTAAATCCTGATGTTTGCATAAATACAGATTCTCAACACATTCATATTAATATATGATACAGTTCTGTTGCAGCAGGATCAGTTTATTAAAAGCATCAGATTTATCAAAAATACAGAGTTAAATAGAAACCATCACTGATATAAACATAGACCATTACAAATAAATACAGAAATGATAAGATTATTTATGATGTTTTTATTTATTTTATTGGAGTCATTTCAATCACTTGTAGCTGTTACACTTCTTCAGGTTCTTCAGTCACATGACTCTCCTCCAACATGGCCGCCTCTGTTTGTTTACCGTTGCCACGGTGACTCCTCTGCTCTCAGCTCCATTCATAAAGACTCTCCTCCTTCAGCTGAAGTCAGACTGAACCAACTCTAAACCTGTTTCTGAAACAGAAAACTCTGAGTTCACATTTAAACTCACAGTTGGTTCAAACGTAAACGTACATTGTGTAACTTTCATACTGACACACGTTCGTACGAACACGACTGAGGAACCGGAGAATCAGCCTCAACACACTCTTTACAGCCTGAGAAAGACAGTAAAGTTTTATCTTCTGCTCCAAACCAGAGCTTTGTTGACTGTTTTTTAGTGTAGTTCCTCTGTATTTCTTTTACCACCTCTTATATAAATATGGATTCATTCAGTTATTTCTTCCACTTATTCTTTATAACGTCACAAATGTCCACCAGTTTGTGTCTTTTTCTTTTTTTTAATTATTTATTTCAGTTCTTTTGGGACAAGTTCATTGTGTTCATTTATTGCCATTATTACTTTTACTGTAAATGTACTTAGTACTAAATATGAAACAACAAATATGGTCACTTGTGTTAGTTTTTTAGAATTTAAATCATATTTATTTTGATGGCCAATAATTTTCCAGGAGTGAGGTGAAAAGGTTTGAAAAGGCTGGACGTATGTTTGAAGCTGAAGACGATTCATCCAAAAGGACTTTGTCAGGTCTGAGTTCAACTGGAAAAAGAGCAGAGATATAAATCCCTCAGAGAGAAGAGTTTATCCTGAAACTACTCACAACTCTTAACCAGTATGAACCTAGCCTTGTCCAATCACAGGAAGGCTAGGTTCATACTGGTTAAGAGTTGAATGGACAGAGTGTGTAGTTTCAGGATAAACTCCTCCCTCTGAGGGATTTATATCTCAGTTCTTTTTCCAGTTGAACTCAGACAAAGTCCCTTTTGGAGGAATAGTCTTCAGCTTCAAACCTACGTCCAGCCTTTTCAAACCTTTTTGGTGAATACTACCTGCAGGATTCAGAACCTCCACAGACAGCAGTGTAGTCAGTGTAGTCCAAACGTCCTCCTGTCACAGGTGGATGTTCCTCCAGTGTTAATGAACGGACACACATCTGTAACAGAAGAACCTGCTGCACTGACTTTAAAAATACTCCTCTGAAGTGCTGTCATTACTGACGTTCATGGTTGAGCAGGATGGTCCAGGAGTAGGAGGCAGACTTGGGCCTGGATCAGGAGCTGTGGGGTGTTTCTGGATCAGTTTGTTGTGACTCTGTGTTGCTTCTTGCTGCAGAGTCTCAGAGTTGAGTGAGGCCTTCTGGATATTCTGCCCCTGAAGACGACTGCTCATGTCATCGGCCTCTCGCTGCAGCTCCTGGTTCTGCTGCTCTAACATCTTCCTGATATCTCTGGCCTCTCGGATCTTATCATTCAGATCGTCTTCTTTTGCTCTTTTTTGTCGGAGATTGGATAATTCACGCCTCAGGTCTTTGTTTAAGGTTTTAAAGACAGCCTCTTCATGCCTCATTATCTTGAGGTCTTCCTCCATCTTATAAAACCTGAGCAACACTTTATTCTGCTCTAGCAGTGTTTCCAGTATTTGTTCGGTTTCCTTTTTCAGTCCATTCAGGTTTTTTTGGACGTTGCTGAAATCGACCACAATTTCAGCAGTTTTCTGGAGGTGAACTTCAAGCTTTCGAGATACTTCCTTAAGATGACTGTTTTCCATTCTTAAGCGATTGTCAGGCAACTTCATCGTCTGATAGATCCTCTGATCATATTTTCTGGCGACAATGTTTTCAGTGAGAGTCCTCACTTGTTCCCTGAGATTCTCGTTTTCACGTTTCAGTTGTTCCTCCTCCTCTACTTCCAACCTCAGCTTGTAGACCTTTACATTTAAAGCTTTGTGTTGTTTTGAGAGTTTGGCTTCTTGATCTTTGAGAAGTTGGTTTTCTCGACTCACTGCTTTTCTTGCTGGTTTCCGAGCTTGTTGGAGTTTGATGTAGGCCTCCTTTTGGTGGATTGTCTTCTTCATCTCTTCAATTTTTTGTTTTAACCTGTCATTTTCCTCGTTGGCCTTTCTGATCTCCTCTTTCATGTTGGTGCACTGACTCTCAACAGCTACTGCGACTGTATACTGTGGAGAGAGTTGTCCAACCTCTTCTCTTAGAGCTTGGTTTGTTCGTTGAGCCTCCGCTATCTCTGCTCTGGTTTTGGCCAACAGGTTTTTTCCAGTTTTTTTTAACCCAGGTGTGTGCACCGGCGGGGCAGCTGTTGGACCGGTACCGTGTTCATTTAGTGTAACGAACGTCTCTTGCAGTGACGTCGACATGTTGGAAAACATGCGGTCGATGTCTTTCTTCCGCATGAACACCCGCGCCTGACACCCGTCGTTTCTTTCTGAGTTTCTTGCCTTGTAGCTCATTTTTTCGTTTAGTGTTTTTAGTGTGTTCTTACCTGATATCTTCAAGTGTTGAGGGTTCAATTCTTCACTAATGGTTCCTTGTAGTAGCTTCACTTGCTTCGTTCGGCTGTGTCTGAAGTTAAGACTAATGTAAAGTCAGATGGATTCAGATATAAAGCTGATGATGTCACAAAGTCAATTCTAAAGCCATAGCAACAAGGCATAGCAACGCCGGCGATGACATCATCGTACGGAATCCAAACTGACCAATCAGAATCAAGCAATGTTAAATTTTGAAAATAAACAATAAACAGACAAGTGCTGTGAACATGTATGCATGTATATGTGTGTATATATATATATATATATATATACATATATACATATATACATATATATATATATACAATCTTATTATGGAATATGATGGAAGATTATATCATTTCTTAAAACCCATTTTTATAGATTGGCTTTTTTATTACATTTATCGCCATATTTATTTATTGTTTATTTCTTATAATTATTTTTTTTATTATAGTGATGTTATCCTTTAACATTTCCCCCAATTTTTGAATAAATTATTCTAATTTTTATATCTTGTTTCTCACAATTTACCTTTTAAATCTGTTTCCTTGTGTTTTCTCTTGATGTCTATTAATTTAGTTGCTTCTGTTTTACTGAACATGTTTTCATTGTTAAGCACTTTCTAAACCCTGTTTTTAAAAGTGCTTCATAAATAAAGATTATTATTATGTTATTACAGACCATTAGCATCAATATTCCTTCATCTACCGGTATGTCTGAATTTAACTCAAGATTTGTTCTAAAGTCAGTCTGCAGTCAGTGTCGTGCTCGCTCTCACGCATGCGTTTGTACGAGAACGACTGAGGAACCGGAGCATCAGACTCAACACACTCGTTCACAGCCTCAACACACTCGTTCACAGCCTCAACACACTCGTTCACAGCCTCAACACACTCTTTCACAGCCTCAACACACTCGTTCACAACCTCCACACACTCGTTCACAGCCTCAACACACTCTTTCACAGCCTCAACACACTCGTTCACAACCTCCACACACTCGTTCACAGCCTCAACACACTCGTTCACAGCCTCAACACACTCTTTCACAGCCTCAACACACTCGTTCACAACCTCCACACACTCGTTCACAGCCTCAACACACTCTTTCACAGCCTCAACACACTCGTTCACAACCTCCACACACTCGTTCACAGCCTCAACACACTCTTTCACAGCCTCAACACACTCGTTCACAGCCTCAACACACTCATTTACAGACTCAACACACTCGTTCACAGCCTCAACACACTCTTTCACAACCTCCACACACTCGTTCACAGCCTCAACACACTCTTTCACAGCCTCAACACACTCGTTCACAGCCTCAACACACTCGTTCACAGACTCAACACACTCTTTCACAGCCTCAACACACTCGTTCACAACCTCCACACACTCGTTCACAGCCTCAACACACTCGTTCACAGCCTCAACACACTCTTTCACAGCCTCAACACACTCTTTCACAGCCTCAACACACTCGTTCACAACCTCCACACACTCGTTCACAGCCTCCACACACTCGTTCACAGCCTCAACACACTCTTTCACAACCTCCACACACTCGTTCACAGCCTCAACACACTCGTTCACAGCCTCCACACACTCGTTCACAGCCTCAACACACTCGTTCACAGCCTCAACACACTCGTTCACAGCCTCAACACACTCGTTCACAGCCTCAACACACTCGTTCACAGCCTCAACACACTCATTTACAGACTCAACACACTCGTTCACAGACTCAACACACTCGTTCACAGCCTCAACACACTCGTTCACAGCCTCAACACACTCGTTCACAGCCTCAACACACTCGTTCACAGCCTCCACACACTCGTTTACAGCCTCAACACACTCGTTCACAGCCTCCACACACTCGTTCACAGCCTCAACACACTCGTTCACAGCCTCAATACACTCGTTCACAGCCTCAACACACTCAGACTTTGTGTATTGTAAACATACAGGAGTCATGTTTACAGAGGAGGTAAGAAAAGTTAAACTGGTAAAAGTTTGACAAACTTTATTTGAGACTAAACTATATTTGACTCTGACACAGAGAGTGAACTCTTGAGACAGAGGCAAGACGACTAATGTTTGACAATAGTATGTTTTATAAAGTGTTTTTCAACACAATATTGTAACGGGGGTGGTTTGGACCCAAAAGCAGTACACAGGCGAATAGGTACAGTTGGTAATAACCTTTATTGCCACAATAGCAAACAGAGAGCAGAGCAGCAAGAGTCACTACAGCGTTCAGGTCTCTCTTCAGGCCGAAAGCCCGCACACAGTCTCTAAAGCACGGGGAAGGGCTGAGGAACGAGTTCGGTTCCCCGGCCACGTGGAATGAGAGAGAGGAGCTTACTGTGGTCGCCGAAGCCGTAGCGAGGAGTCCGCAGCCCGTAGAGTCCGCTGACCGTGCGGAGGTACAGACGAGGGAAGAGCAGAACGATGCCAAGGACGCCGAGGCAGAGCGCGAGGTCAGAGACGGAAGGCAGGTAGGTTTACCGGGAGGCAGGCGAGGAGAGCAGGTCGGGGACAGACGAGGTCGGCAACAGGAGATCAGGCAGGAGAAGAACGCTGGAGAGTCGTGCATAATGCAGAGGAACAATCTGGCAGCGTGTGTGCGAACAGGTGAGTCTTACATACCGGGCTGATTGGCAGATAAGCCGCAGCCGCCGCAGCGGGTGAACGAGGAGGGGTGAACCGGTGGGAGTGGCTGGCAGGTAGAGAGGGGCCGAGGTGAGAGAATACTGGGGCAGTGGAGTATGAGGAGAGCCCAGGAAGATGAAACTGTGACAGAACCCCCCCCTCAAGGGACGGCCCCTGACGTCCCACAACATCGTCCGAGCTGGGTGGGTGGAGGGGGTCCGGAGGAGGGCTAAAACTCATCCGAGAAGACCATCTCAGCCTCCTCCTCCTCCGGCCCCCCTGCTGACAGCCCCTCCTCCTCTTCTTCCTCGTGGGATGCCTCGGACGAGGGGAAGGACAGAGTCCCAGCTTTGGCGCCCCCTCCAGCAGTGGGGCCTTATGCTGGATGCAGACTGGGCAGGCGTTAACGAACTCCCTGGTGTCTCTTAGCGAGGGCGCTTTGGATAGGTCGGTGGCCGAACAGGTATTGGATGCTGGTGGGAGTGTGTCCGCCTCCCTGAGGCAGACCTGATGACAGGAGGGGCCCCACCCCAGGATGGACCCCGTAGACCAGTCTATGAGGGGGTTATGGCGACGAAGCCAGGGGTAGCCGAGGATCACAGGAAGGTTAGGAGACCTCAGGACGTGAAACCGAATGGTCTCATTATGGGTGCCGGACAGGAGCATGGGGATGGGCGCGGTCTGATGGGTGACAGTCCCCAGGAGATGACCGTCTAGAGCGCTGGCCGGCACCGGGCTGGACAAAGGGACCTGATCGATGCCAAGTTGGAGGGCCAGCTCCTCATCGATCAGGTTAACATCTGCCCCAGAGTCAATGAAGGCGGCGAGTGTATGAGAGCCCCCCGCCAACAGGAACTGGACGTGAAACAAAGGTCTCGAGTTAGGGGCAACGACCCGGGTCCGGCTTAGCACAATGCCCCTCTTCACTGCTGAGCCCTCCCCTTTTAATGGACAGCGGGAAACGAAGTGTCCGGCCTGACCGCAGTAGAGGCAGAGATTCCCTCGGCGTCGTCTGTCACGCTCCTCTGGCGTCAGGCTGGTGCGCCCCACCTGCATAGGTTCCCCCTCCTCAGGGGTGGGTTCTGCGAGAGGGTCGGGGGCATCTGGCAACCCACGCAGGCGGGTGGACAGCCGACGCTCCACTCCCTCCCGGCGTAATTCCCCTCTCCTCGCCTGTATGCGCCTGTCCAGCCTGGACGTCAGCTCAATCAGTCCGTCGAGGGAAGCCGGGAGGTCGTACGAAGCCAGCTCATCCTTGATGTAGGGTGCCAGTCCATTGAGGAATGCATCACACTGGGCCGCTGAGTTCCAGTTGCTGAGTCGGGCCTGTGTGCGAAAGTCGATAGCGTAATCGGCCACTGTCCGATTCCCTGCCTCTGGCTCATGAGTCCCCCACTGGCATCTGGACCTAGAGAAACGGGACCAAAAACCTTACGAAGTTCCTCTGAAAAGGCCTGGAATGAAGAGCAGGCTGGCGTGCCCCTCTCCCACTCTGCTGTTCCCCACTGACGTGCCCTGCCAGTGAGGTGGTTGATGGCGAAGGCAACCCTCGCTGCCTCAGAAGCGAAGGTATGGGGCTGCAGGGCAAACAGGATGGTGCAGTTGGTCAGAAACGGATTGCAGCTCTCTGGATCCCCAGAATAGCGCTCTGGCGCCCCCACCCGGGCTCTGGTGCAGTACTGGCAGGAAAAGCCCGGGCTGGAACCGGCGGGGCTGGCGCCGAGGCGGCAACGGCTTGCTGAGACACGGTGGCCGCTAACTGCTGTACCTGGGTGGCTAGCGAGGTTAGCGCCCGCTCCAGAGCCGAAGCAGACTGTCGAGCCTCCGCTGCGTTGGAGGCTAGCTGGGCCTCGTGTTGTAGCAGCGCTCCCTCTACCCGAGCTAAGCGAGTCTGGGGAGAGGATGTGTCCACTGGGTCCATATTTGGCCAGATTGTACTGTAACGGGGGTGGTTTGGACCCAAAAGCAGTACACAGGCGAATAGGTACAGTTGGTAATAACCTTTATTGCCACAATAGCAAACAGAGAGCAGAGCAGCAAGAGTCACTACAGCGTTCAGGTCTCTCTTCAGGCCGAAAGCCCGCACACAGTCTCTAAAGCACGGGGAAGGGCTGAGGAACGAGTTCGGTTCCCCGGCCACGTGGAATGAGAGAGAGGAGCTTACTGTGGTCGCCGAAGCCGTAGCGAGGAGTCCGCAGCCCGTAGAGTCCGCCGGCCGAGCGGAGGTACAGACGAGGGAAGAGCAGAACGATGCCAAGGACGCCGAGGCAGAGCGCGAGGTCAGAGACGGAAGGCAGGTAGGTTTACCGGGAGGCAGGCGAGGAGAGCAGGTCGGGGACAGACGAGGTCGGCAACAGGAGATCAGGCAGGAGAAGAACGCTGGAGAGTCATGCATAATGCAGAGGAACAATCTGGCAGCGTGTGTGCGAACAGGTGAGTCTTACATACCGGGCTGATTGGCAGATAAGCCGCAGCCGCCGCAGCGGGTGAACGAGGAGGGGTGAACCGGTGGGAGTGGCTGGCAGGTAGAGAGGGGCCGAGGTGAGAGAATACTGGGGCAGTGGAGTATGAGGAGAGCCCAGGAAGATGAAACTGTGACACAATACAGTAGTTAAAGCAAACTTTGTGTGATATATTATCGACTGTATGTAACGTTTGTCAAAGAAACTAACGTTAGCTTAGCTATAGCTAGCTTTAGCACTAGCTCACGTACTATCCATCGAGACCCTGCAGTGTTTACACAGGAGTCTCAGCAGAATAACGGCAAAAGTTAGTGAATTTATCTCTATCAGACGGGATACGATACATAATGTGTTACTATTACTGTTATTTTGCTGAGACATTAGAGCATTTCATTTTTATTTGATCAGCTAATGTCTAAACAGCTGCACTGTTCCTAAACCTTGTGTAAAACATCAGTGATAAGCACCAAAACAACACTCACTGACCTTATTTATTCAGTTCAGTTCTTTTGGGACAAGTTCATTGTGTTCATTTATTGCCATTATTACTTTTACAGAAAATGTACTTAGTACTAAATATGAAACAACAAATATGGTCACTTGTGTTAGTTTTTTAGAATTTAAATCATATTTATTTTGATGGCCAATAATTTTCCAGGAGTGAGGTGAAAAGGTTTGAAAAGGCTGGACGTATGTTTGAAGCTGAAGACGATTCATCCAAAAGGACTTTGTCAGGTCTGAGTTCAACTGGAAAAAGAGCAGAGATATAAATCCCTCAGAGAGAAGAGTTTATCCTGAAACTACTCACAACTCTTAACCAGTATGAACCTAGCCTTGTCCAATCACAGGAAGGCTAGGTTCATACTGGTTAAGAGTTGAATGGACAGAGTGTGTAGTTTCAGGATAAACTCTCTCCTCCCTCTGAGGGATTTATATCTCAGTTCTTTTTCCAGTTGAACTCAGACAAAGTCCCTTTTGGAGGAATAGTCTTCAGCTTCAAACCTACGTCCAGCCTTTTCAAACCTTTTTGGTGAATACTACCTGCAGGATTCAGAACCTCCACAGACAGCAGTGTAGTCAGTGTAGTCCAAACGTCCTCCTGTCACAGGTGGATGTTCCTCCAGTGTTAATGAACGGACACACATCTGTAACAGAAGAACCTGCTGCACTGACTTTAAAAATACTCCTCTGAAGTGCTGTCATTACTGACGTTCATGGTTGAGCAGGATGGTCCAGGAGTAGGAGGCAGACTTGGGCCTGGATCAGGAGCTGTGGGGTGTTTCTGGATCAGTTTGTTGTGACTCTGTGTTGCTTCTTGCTGCAGAGTCTCAGAGTTGAGTGAGGCCTTCTGGATATTCTGCCCCTGAAGACGACTGCTCATGTCATCGGCCTCTCGCTGCAGCTCCTGGTTCTGCTGCTCTAACATCTTCCTGATATCTCTGGCCTCTCGGATCTTATCATTCAGATCGTCTTCTTTTGCTCTTTTTTGTCGGAGATTGGATAATTCACGCCTCAGGTCTTTGTTTAAGGTTTTAAAGACAGCCTCTTCATGCCTCATTATCTTGAGGTCTTCCTCCATCTTATAAAACCTGAGCAACACTTTATTCTGCTCTAGCAGTGTTTCCAGTATTTGGTTGGTGTCCTTTTTCAGTCCATTCAGGTTTTTTTGGACGTTGCTGAAATCGACCACAATTTCAGCAGTTTTCTGGAGGTGAACTTCAAGCTTTCGAGATACTTCCTTAAGATGACTGTTTTCCATTCTTAAGCGATTGTCAGGCAACTTCATCGTCTGATAGATCCTCTGATCATATTTTCTGGCGACAATGTTTTCAGTGAGAGTCCTCACTTGTTCCCTGAGATTCTCGTTTTCACGTTTCAGTTGTTCCTCCTCCTCTACTTCCAACCTCAGCTTGTTGAACTTTACATTTAAAGCTTCGTGTTGTTTTGTGAGTTTGGCTTCTTGATCTTTGAGAAGTTGGTTTTCTCGACTCACTGCTTTTCTTGCTGGTTTCCGAGCTTGTTGGAGTTTGATGTAGGCCTCGTTTTGGTGGATTGTCTTCTTCATCTCCTCAATTTTTTGTTTTAACCTGTCATTTTCCTCGTTGGCCTTTCTGATCTCCTCTTTCATGTTGGTGCACTGACTCTCAACAGCTACTGCGACTGTATACTGTGGAGAGAGTTGTCCAACCTCTTCTCTTAGAGCTTGGTTTGTTCGTTGAGCCTCCGCTATCTCTGCTCTGGCTTTGGCCAACAGGTCGTGGGCAGATGAAAGCCTGGAGTCCATCTCTGTTTTTTCCCCAGTTTTTTTTAACCCAGGTGTGTGCACCGGCGGGGCAGCTGTTGGACCGGTACCGTGTTCATTTAGCGGGACGAACGTCTCTCGCAGTGACGTCAACATGTTGGAAAACATGCGGTCGATGTCTTTCTTCCGCATGAACACCCACGCCTGACGCCCATCGTTTCTTCCTGAGTTTCTTGCCTTGTAGCTCATTTTTTCGTGTAGTGTGTTCTTACCTGATATCTTCAAGTGTTGAGGGTTCAATTCTTCACTAATGGTTCCTTGTAGTAGCTTCACTTGCTTCGTTCGGCTGTGTCTGAAGTTAAGACTAATGTAAAGTCAGATGGATTCAGATATAAAGCTGATGATGTCACAAAGTCAATTCTAAAGCCATAGCAACAAGGCATAGCAACGCCGACGATGACATCATCGTACGGAATCCAAACTGACCAATCAGAATCAAGCAATGTTAAATTTTGAAAATAAACAATAAACAGACAAGTGCTGTGAACATGTAATTTTAGACTTAACTGTATTAATCCTCAGGAGAGTTGTTTTGTTACAGCAGCTCATTTACAAATAAACATTCATTAACACACAATAAAATAAAGAAGTAAAAAAAATATATATATATATGTATGTATATATATATATATACAATCTTATTATGGAATATGATGGAAGATTATATCATTTCTTAAAACCCATTTTTATAGATTGGCTTTTTTATTATATTTATCGCCATATTTATTTATTGTTTATTTCTTATAATAATTTTTTTTATTATAGTGATGTTATCCTTTAACATTTCCCCCAATTTTTGAATAAATTATTCTAATTTTTATATCTTGTTTCTCACAATTTACCTTTTAAATCTGTTTCCTTGTGTTTTCTCTTGATGTCTATTAATTTAGTTGCTTCTGTTTTACTGGACATGTTTTCATTGTTAAGCACTTGGTAAACCCTGTTTTTAAAAGTGCTTCATAAATAAAGATTATTATTATATTGTTACAGACCATTAGCATCAATATTCCTTCATCTACCGTTATGTCTGAATTTAACTCAAGATTTGTTCTAAAGTCAGTCTGCAGTCAGTGTCGTGCTCGCTCTCACGCATGCGTTTGTACGAGAACGACTGAGGAACCGGAGCATCAGACTCAACACACTCATTCACAGCCTCAACACACTCGTTCACAGCCTCAACACACTCGTTCACAGCCTCAACACACTCGTTCACAGCCTCAACACACTCTTTCACAGCCTCAACACACTCGTTCACAGCCTCAACACACTCGTTCACAGCCTCAACACACTCGTTCACAGCCTCAATACACTCGTTCACAGCCTCAACACACTCGTTCACAACCTCAACACACTCGTTCACAACCTCAACACACTCGTTCACAGCCTCAACACACTCGTTCACAGCCTCCACACACTCGTTCACAGACTCAACACACTCGTTCACAGCCTCAATACACTCGTTCACAGCCTCAACACACTCGTTCACAACCTCAACACACTCGTTCACAGCCTCAATACACTCGTTCACAGCCTCAACACACTCGTTCACAGCCTCAACACACTCGTTCACAGCCTCAATACACTCGTTCACAGCCTCAACACACTCGTTCACAGCCTCAACACACTCGTTCAGACTCATCACACTCGTTCACAGACTCAACACACTCATTCACAGCCTCAACACACTCGTTCACAGCCTCAACACACTCGTTCACAGCCTCAACACACTCGTTCACAGCCTCAACACACTCGTTCACAACCTCCACACACTCGTTCACAGACTCAACACACTCGTTCACAGCCTCAACACACTCGTTCACAGCCTCAACACACTCGTTCACAACCTCAACACACTCGTTCACAGCCTCAACACACTCGTTCACAGCCTCAACACACTCGTTCACAGCCTCAATACACTCGTTCACAGCCTCAACACACTCGTTCACAGCCTCAACACACTCGTTCACAGCCTCAACACACTCGTTCAGACTCATCACACTCGTTCACAGACTCAACACACTCGTTCACAACCTCCACACACTCAGACTTTGTGTATTGTAAACATACTGGAGTCATGTTTACAGAGGAGGTAAGAAAAGTTAAACTTGTAAAAGTTTGACAAACTTTATTTGAGACTAAACTATATTTGACTCTGACACAGAGAGTGAACTCTTGAGACAGAGGCAAGACGACTAATGTTTGACAATAGTATGTTTTATAAAGTGTTTTTCAACAAAATTCAGTAGTTAGAGCAAACTTTGTGTGATATATTATCGACTGTATGTAACGTTTGTCAAAGAAACTGACGTTAGCTTAGCTATAGCTAGCTTTAGCACTAGCTCACGTAGTTTCCATCGAGACCCTGCAGTGTTTACACAGGAGTCTCAGCAGAATAACGGCAAAAGTTAGTGAATGTAGCTCTATCAGACGGGATACGATACATAATGTGTTACTATTACTGTTATTTAGATAATAAATTTTCCCCAATTTTTAAATAAATTACTCTAATTTCTTCTGTTTTACTGGCATGTTTTTATTGTTAAGCACTTTGTAAACCCTGTTTTTAAAAGTGCTACATAAATAAAGATTATTATTATATTATTAAGGACCATTAGCCTGTGCAAAGTCAAAAATCACCTACCAAATGTATCGGAGTGCCAAATAAAACATTGCAAAGGGCCTTGAGTTTGACATGTGTGATCTACCAATTCACATATTTTAAGACTTGTTGCATGGGTTGACCTTGTAATCGAACATTTTGGATTTCTACAAATCCATTGTTATACACGGCTCTTAAAAGCACAAGGCCACACTGATGATACCTATATGGGCTGCTATTTTTGAAAAGAGGAATATTCAACATTAGCAGGATGGATACTGCCATTAACATGAGTAAATTATAATAATATGAAATAATTAGAGTCTCTTACGTTCAGAATCGTCGTGGTGTGATGTCCTCGCTCTCTGTAGTTTGATTAAAAGGCCACCCTGAAACTGATTGGCTCATCACTGCTGCATATGGCACATTCAATCACCTCCACGTTTTCATCCACAGCCCCCGGAGCAGATGAGCTCCCAGTGTGTGCCATTACACAGCCACCTTCAAAAAGAATCACCCACTAATCATGTTAGCAGCAGCCGCTAACCTACTGCGGCAGAAAGCGAAAGGCTAATGGAGCTGAGGGCCGCGAGAACAGAGGTCTGAAATTGTCTGGAGGGAACATATGATTATAGAAGATCCGGCCAAGGCTGTAAAAGAGAAAGACGGTCGATAGTAAAACAGAGGCGAGGGAAGAACATTAATTTGAGCTGAAAATTGGCACAGAATCAGGTTTGCAACAAGGTGAGAATTTTTAAACACAGAACAGTTCAGAAGGAAAATAAATGGATTCAGTTAGAAAAACGCCACCTTTTTATTTAACAGGGCTCCTTTACCTTTTCCCAATGTCACATTCAAGCACATCTGAGCACTTACAAGAGCACATTATTACCACAAGATGATTGGAGTAAGCTTAACTTTTAGGAGTTAAAACTAGGATTGCTAACATTAACCGAGAATAGATTAAAATATTATTAACAGGTTAATCAACATTAAATTCAGACAAAAACAGACTGTGCCTGATATTTCATCTCATTGAGGAAAATGGTTAAACCCCAAATAGTTAATTGTAAAAGCAATAATTTGTCTTTCTGATCCATCTACTGTTTATTGTAAGGGATTGTAATAGATGAGAACCTCTATTCAGGAACAGAAAACCTTGGAGCGCTCCCATTGGTCGACACTTGTCACATGACGTTCCAGGAAGTTTAATAGCTGCAGATAAAGTGTATTTTCAGCTGAATATGTCTTTTAACAGAGAAACAGCTGAAAAAAGAAAAGCATCAACAGAGAAAAGGGAGATAACGTAAAACACAGATAAATACTGTCAATTCAATCACGTAATGTTTAACGAGGAGGAGATAATTGCCGTTTGATGCCGTAGCCTACAAATATTGTAATTTTTTGCATATTATTGCCTCCCAGATGTTTTATGAGTGTGAGAAATAAGAAACGGGACGTGTTTTCCGTGACCTTTCACATTGTTTTTGTGTGAACTTGAGGCCAAAACACAGAGAAACAGCAACATTTTCAGAGATACCTGACTCTGTGTGGACAAGGTAAAGGAAATGGGATCCTGAAGGAGGGAATTCTCACAAATACCAAGGGCAGGAGCTTAAAAGTGTCTGTTGTCAAGCACTGTTCAAACCTTGAGAGCTGTACATAGGATATAGGGTTTCAAACACCTGTGAGAAAACTGATTTAAGAAGCTTTATTTGAAGTGTCAGAGAAGCACAGACAGGAACATGAGAGAGAGCAAATGCTAATGCTGTATGTATATAAATAAATAAAACACATGGGTTTACTTCATGTAACAACAAACATGTCAGCGCCTTTAACACACATTTATTTAAACTTATAGAAACTTGTTCAATCCCCCAGAAACAAGGTTCACAAGTTCATGAAGGCAGCACTCCAAGAAAAAAGATTAAAAACTAAGGAAAACCTTTTATGTTGCTTGATTTTTTCCTCAAAAAGTGAGTCATAGTTTTACAGTTCAACTCTTTAAACCCAGTTAAAGTCTAAGATAACACCTCAAAATAAACACAAATTATAACCAATATTTTTCCCCAAGATACACAAATGCAAAAAGGATTATGAGGTGATTACACACTATTACAAATAAATGTACACTGCAAAAAAGGCTTCTAAAAAAACAAGAAAAATAATCTTATTTTGAGTGAAAATCACTTATTTCAAGTGAAATTATCTGCCAGTGCAGTAAGAAAATTACACTTGCTAAGATTTCTTAAAATAAGAAAAAACACCTAACCATGAAAATCTTGATTTAAGTAGAAAATACTTGTTTTTAGTGTTCTTAGTAAGATTTTAAAACTTATTTTTCACATTCTTTTTCTTATTTTGGATGTAGATGTGCTTACTACTAGTGCATTGCATTTCTCAAAATAAGTGAAGAAATCTTAAATCAAGCACTCTTGTTTCAAGACTGTCTTGTTATAAGAATCTAAATTTAATAACCATACATTTATCCACATTTGATTACTATACCCATCAAGAATTAAAAAAGCTAACTTACAATACATAGTGGGAAACAAGTCTTTTATTATTAAAGACAAACAAGAGGTTCCAGTGGTTCTCAAACTTTTCACATGTAGAACCTCCCAAAATGTCTGGATTTTCAACTTCCAGTTTATCAAATTAAAATCAGCCTAAATCAGGAATAAATTACAAAACAAGGATAAAACTTGCCTGGAGGTGTTCGACGTTCGACACAACTAAGATTGTGATGGAGGAGACAACAAAAGTTAATGCTACCAAAGATACTGCCACCGTGCTAGAAGAGCAAATCGCCTTAATATAACCAGCAGAAAACCAGCAATAAACCACTGTCAAATTTAAATTAACAGTATACCAGTACTAAATCAGGTCTAAACTAAACCCAAACGAAATGAATTGCAAAGAACCTTCAAGTACCATCCACAAAGTGTACCACTAGACCTCTATTAGAGTTTTGGAACCACACTGCCTTAACCAATAAAAGCATTCCAATCGGCCATTGCTCTTCTTAAGGCTGGGGTAGTATCTTTCTCATGTATTGCATCTTTCAGGACCTCAGTTTGTAACACTGAGAGCACAGATGCAATGCATTTGGGGTATGTCATGTGGAATACATAATAATATGCCATTAGGTAGAGCATCCCTTCATGCAAGTTCTTTTTTGGGAAAGGGGCAATAGCAATGGAACCTGCACAGACAAAGCAGCCATCCCCATCTATCAGCAGCACAGGTGTCGAGAGAGGTCTTTGCTGCAGGAACACTTCAGGGTCCTCTGTGGGCTGAAAGAACAAAAAAATTGTAGTTTAGATATTTGTTCTGAAGATTGTGTGCACATAAGAAAAACCTTTAACAGTAGCATTCAACACATCATTGCATCTTTACGCAAACCTACTACATTCTCATGTAGCACACAAAACACATAAAAGGGACTCCAAACTTTAAAAATTACAAACTAAATTCTTACATTCAAGACATGAAAAAGTGCCTCTGAAGCAGCTGTAATCTTCTTCGGAAGGGCAACACTTGATGGAAACAGAACAGGAAGGGAGCTCAGCAGACCAATGGCTTTTTCATCTGTTTAAATAAAAAATAAGCAAGACAATGTTCAAAATTATATGAAAACAGAACACAACTAGAAACTTAACACACATTGCCTATGAATGAATGTGGTTGTGTGATTGGTGTTCGGTGGTGGTCGGAGAGGCCGTAGGCGCAAACTGACAGCCACGCTTCCGTCAGACTGCCCCAGGGCAGCTGTGGCTACACAAGTAGCTTACCACCACCGGTGTGACTGTGAGTGAATGAATAATGCAATGTAAAGCGTCTCTGAGTGTTGAGAAAAGCGCTATATAAAATCGATGCATTATTATTATTATTATTATTATAAATTACTTATTACTTTAAAACTACTTTACCATCAGAAAGTGTCATCGGTGGCTTCATCGTTTTTTTGAAGACGGCATAGAATGTGACTTTTTCTTGGAAGTTCTGCCATCGCTCCCGCAGATTCTTAAGGTCTTTGTCATCACTGGAGATGAGTCTACAAAGTTCATCTAGAGCCTTGAAAGAAAAAAGATAAAAACAAAACAGCTACCAATTAAATCACAGTTTGTACTTGTGCTTAATACACAAATAGGTGAACACAATCAGGTTCAAAAAATACACCAGTCATATTGTGCAAATTATAACAGACTATCCTTATCTGGGGGTAGATGGTATGCAAGGAGTCACTTACATGGTCAATATCTTTAAAGCATGGATAAGCTTCAATTATTTTAACTGGTCTGTCTGGCTCCTTCAACAGGTCTGAGTCGATAAAGGACCTCCTTCCCTCAAACTCCAAGTCAAGGAGTTGGGCCACTGCCTCCTTGTTTTGTTTGGACTTGCGGTACATGTCTTGAAGAGTTTTGTAATGTCTTGACTGGACAATCCTGCTGTCTTGGTGATGTTCCCCTAGACAAAAGTAGAACATACAAACATACAGTCCAGGTCAAATTCATTATCATTCTCATAACCTTAAAATGACAAGGACCCTAATTGTCAACAAAACCTCCACTAAACTTAATATTTAACTGAAAGTACAATCGGTATTGGGACTGAAAAAGTCAGGACCAGTGCCTCTCAAACTAAACCAACAAAACCACTTACCAGATTTAACTGACTGCAGGCTGGTTGCACATGGTGACTGAACTAGTAACGGGACCGGTGACTGACACTGGCCTCTGCCCGGGCTGCTCATGGTGCTACTGCTAGTTGGGGAGATGATTACAGTTGATGAGCTTGAGTCATCTTCCACTGATGCATCGGTGTCAAAATCGAGCCGTCTTCTTTTCCATTTGCCCCTTAATGGGGTAGCTCCTTGTACTCTACGAGGTGACCTGATGTTCTGCATTCTTTTGTTCAGCCGCTTGAAGATTTCAGACTGCAACATAAATTATTAACTTTGATTAATTAGGTGATTCACTTTTTACACATCATAACTAACTACAACCTACCCATGGGCACGAGTCCAGATGATCTGTCGCCAACATAGGATAATAAGCCACAAGTCGCTTCGCCATTGCTTGGAGATCTTCTTTAGTAGGGTATTTGAGGCAGTCTGCTCCACCTGCAGCCCTTACTTGTGACACCATATTTGTTAGTGTGTTGCGCACCAGCCTGCAGTATAGTTCTTTTGAAAGTACAATTTCGCCTCCTCGTCCTACACGCTTGAGTTCGAAATAGTATTTCCGGACATGCTCCAGTTCACTGTCGGTGTAGACGACATACTCAGGGCTTGGAAGTTGTAGAGTCTTGATGGGACTGGGCTCCTCTAACTTCACAGATGCAGCTCCCTCAGTATGTTCCTCACTCAATGATGTTCTTGAGGAAGACTTCTCCTATAAATGAATTATATTTTAGAAATTTCAAACAAGTACAAGTTACAAGTAGGGCTGCAACTATTATTTTGCTAACTGCTTAATCTGTCATGTGTTTTTTATTAATCAATTAATAACTGGATATCTAAAGAGGTATTTAAAAAGCAGGTTTTATACAAAAATTTTAACCATGTCAAACCAAAACTATGCTACCTGAGGAGTTCTGGATAGAGCGTATTTACAAAGTTTTTCATCTTCAAAGTAAAATGTAAATATTTTTGTATAATTTTGATCTAATTGCTGTTCTGCGTGGGTTGTAAAATTTTTACTCTCAACAAATACAATAAGATGCTTTATTTGTCATCGCACAAATGGAATGGAAATTCTATATCAGTGTCAGTCATTACTTCACTTGGTGTATGTTCATGGTGCAAATGGCATATTTTAGAGTCTGTATACTCCAGTTAACCATACCGTACTAAATTAGTTGACCGATTTGTTATTTCAGCCCTTTTTTAAAATATCTTACCACAGGGTGGACCAACTCCCAAATTGTTTTGCGCCTATGAAAATGCTCAGGCCCTGGAAAAAGGTCCCGCAGGTCCTCTCTTGATAGTGTGCACAGAGCATCTGCACCAACATTTGCAGCTGTCCAAAACGTTAAGAGAAACAGACATCATTGCATTATGTTACTGGACTGTACTGTGAACAGATAATTTATTATATTTAGTAAGCATTTAGGTGATATTGTCCCACAGTAAAAACTGGAAAAATAAAAAAGTTTTAGCCTACAACAAAATTCACTGTTGTAATTCCAGCATTTTAAAGTCTTGTTTAAACTTGTATACTTTAATTATTATATCATCATTATGCAATTATTATGGACATGTTAACTGTGACAATGAAAATCAATGTCGTCCCATGCCTAGTAGCAATATTATCTTAAACGGCATTTATAATCCATTAACATAACCGCTGTTACTTGTTATTCTTACCTCTCAAAATCTCCACAGACACACTGTCAAGTTTATCAAGGCCATCCATAATCCTGTTAAGAGACTAGTATTAATATACATTTTCAAAAAAATAAAATAAAAAAATAAACAATATTGTAAATAGGTCATAGCGTCACACATGTTAAACTTTACCATGACATTCCAATATCAATTAGCATTTGCTAATCCCTAACTTGAGCAAATAAAGACTTAAACAAATGGTGCATTTGTTTTATCGGGAACACATATTGGCTTCTTGTTGTAGAGCGAATAAGATATGTTTTTTGTGTTCTTTAGACCATGTGTAAGATAAATAGCCCATGCTCTACTGTTAGCACTGAAGCTAGATAGTTCGCTAGCAGGCTAGTGCACGTGGCCGCTAGCTAAGTCCACTTAAAATGTCGCCCAAACCTGCTAATAAAACCAGCATTCATAAGATACAACAAACTGACCATTAAAACCAAATAAACACTTATATTACTACATTCATATTTCGCCCACACGCATTCAATACCTACCTGACATGTGCGTTAGCCTCTAGCTTCTCCACTCGGGTGCCTGGCAAGTAGGCCAAGTCAGAGGGCGGATCCAAGTGTGCCTGAGTAGGGATAATCTCTGTTGGACAAAATATGTTATTCGTTTTGATTTGTGTGATTTACACAATAGTTGAGTGTTGAAAAGTAGAAGTATTGATTGTCTGTAATGCATAACTTTGTTAGAACGCAGTCAAAGTATTTAATATAATGAAGTCTCCTCCCCCGCCTTGTAATGGAATAGTCTGCCGCGAAAGAGAAGTTGCATCAACCATGTAGTTAGCTTGCACTGTTGCTTTACTCAAGAACGATGGCAGGTTGGCGTTGTGTTATTTGTTTTGTATTTATTGCATTGACTCTGAAGACACTGTTAAGCCATATAAACACAGCCCATGGACGTAATAGGAACTTTCGCGCAATCTGTGGAATTGGTGGCTGCACAGAAGAATATCGAGTTTTTAACTCATTTTACTACCACATCAAACGCAGACATGCATCGTACATGGCCACGGGGCGCCCACCCGAAAGTTCAACTACAAACTCTCCACGCTGTCTTGGAGGTGAAAGGTTCGACATTCCAATTTTTTCAGACTGTCCTACGTCAAGCAGCCACACAACTGAGATTGAGGAGTCAACAAATGTTAATGCTACAGACTCTGCCGGCATGCTAGAAGACGCACATTGCCATGATAATGGAGATGAAATGGCCAGCCAGGAAAACCAGAGCCACTTCATTGCTGAATCACCTACTCAAACGGTAAGCACCAATTTGTAGAGGCAGTAAACGTACATTTAATGCATAATATAAACTGTACGTTTTGTGATGCAGTTCAGTTTTGGGGAGGAAAACAGTGCCTTAGTCTTAACATACGACAATTTTTTTCATATAAGCAAGTGTACCATACGCTGTTACTTTCAAAGCTAATCAGTTTTATCTGACTATAATTTACCTGTTGCGTTCCTGTTGCCATTGGCACCGTCGTCTTCTCATTCTTTCTGGGAACTTCTAGGACAGAATACTGTACATCTGACACATTTGTTCTGTTATTTCGCAGAGTACAATACATCTACCGGATTTGTTGGTTGTTGTTGGCTGTGGCGCTTAAAATTGCCGTCACCCACGGACGCTCTCTTTACGCATCACACGACAGTACACATACAGTAACAGTTAATGAAAAATATTGATGTTCAGCATGTGTTATTAGCCACTTATTTGATCAGTTTCATAAATAGCTTGTTGCTTGTTCAGGGCCTGATGTTCCTGGTTTCTTCCTAAATTTATAGGAACGTGGAGGAAATTAACAATAACAAACGTTAATTGCTATTGTTTTAAACGTTTTATTTAATGTTTTTATTTTGCACTTTTGTCAAGGGTAAAACATCTCTGTTGAGCAGCTAGGAGTCATATACCCTTCAGAACAAGTGGGGTGGCAAATAGTGATATATAAAAATAAACCCTGATGTCAAATTTCTAGTAGAATTCATTACTAGTACAGCTAACGTTACGGTATTTGTTTTTCAGATTTTAAACAGACGTGCTGCAGCCTTTACAGTAGATGTTCGTGAAAGATGCTGCATTTCTCGAGTAAGCAGTGTACACTTTAATTTTTTTATTATTATTATTATATGTTGTGATATTTGTTAAATGTTTTTTTATTTCATACTAATTTGAACACAATCTAATAAAATTATATTTTCTTCTACAGGCGAATGTCAACAAGATTGTTGCTGAAGTACAACAATTTCAGTTGGCTCTTTTAGAAAACCTGCGGGAGAGAGTGAGGAACGTTTTTGAAAGACATGAGCCTACGGACAACATTGAGCACCTTTGTAATGAGGCACTGGCAACATTTGATGATTTTCCAGATCCTTTCTCAACATTGACCACAACATATATGCAGGACCAAACCATAAAGGAACTTTTTAATCCAATCACACCAGAAGAGGTAATTGTATCACAAAGACTGTGTAGAGTTAAGCGGGGCTGTTCAAGAGTTCTTGAAATGAAAAACAAGGTTTTTTACTATGTTCCCCTCATAAGAAGTTTAGAACAATTTTTATCTAACCAGAGACTTTTTAATATGGTCTACACTCCACCTACTTACAGTAAAAATGGATTTCTGTATGACATTGTTGATGGCACCCTTTTCAAAACCCATCAGTTATTTTCATTAAATCCCACTGCATTACAGTTGATTTTATACTCTGACGAAATAGAAATATGTAATCCACTTGGAGCACATGCCTCTGTAAACAAGTTACTAATGTTCTACTACACATTAGGAAATATTGATCCCAAGTTTAGGTCAAAGCTATCTGCCATAAGACTGCTTGCTATTGGTAAAGCTAAAGAAATCTCAGAAGCTGGTGTCAATGTTATTCTGGAGCGGATTGAAAATGATTTGAGGATGCTGTACAATGGTGCCAAGATCAAAACAGATAATGGTGAAATCAATATTTATGGTGCTGTAATATCAATATGCGGTGATACTCTTGCTCAGCACGACCTGGCTGGGTTTAAATCTGGAGTTGGGTTTGCTTTTAGCAAGTGCAGGCATTGTGAGTGTGACTTTGAGAGTATGCAGAACAATTTTGATGAAAAAAAATTTATCCCAAGAACTTTAGAAAATCATATCAGACAATGCCAAGAAATAGCGAGAGCCAAAACAGACTTTCTTAAAAATGCCCTCATGACAACCTATGGTGTAAACAGAAGGAGTAAACTTATAGATTTTCCAGGCTATGATCTAATCCAGCAAACCCCACAAGATATAATGCACATCATGCTTGAGGGTGTTGTTCCCTATGAAATTAAATGTGCATTGAAACACCTAATTTTGTCAGGAAGTATGGAACTGGAATCCATAAATTCAGGTATACAAGGGTTTTCTTATTCACCCATTGATGTACGAGACAAACCAAGTCCCATCAGTGTTACTACACTAACCTCAAATGACAACAAACTTAAACAATCGTCAGGCCAGATGCTGATATTTTTGAAAGTACTTCCTTTTATTGTGAACAGCATTAATAGTAATATTTATGTTCAGTTTGTCCTAAAATTAATTGAATTAACTCACATACTTTTTTCTCCCATTTTGGCAATTGAAACTGTACAAAAACTTAGAACAATGATTGAAGAGCACCTTAAACAGTTTCATCTGTTATTCCCTGACAACAACATAACACCAAAGCAACATTATATGGTACATTTCCCTTCTCAAATTGAGGCGCTGGGTCCCCTGACAAGGCATATGTGTATGCGTTTTGAATCCAAACACCGATTTTTCAAAAAGTGGTCATCAAAACTAAACTTTAAAAATGTTTGTAAATCTCTTGTTGATCATAATCAAGTTGTAGAATGTACGCAGAATGAAACAAATAATATGTTTGCACATGAGAAGGAATTGGGCCCTATAGGAGAAGTGTCAAATTTGGAATATGTGACTTCAAAGCTCAGAGATTTCCTGAATATTGACCAATTCCAGCATATAGTTTCCCCAAGGTGGGTTACCTTAAATGGTAACAAATATGTAAGTGGAAAGACACTTGTAATCACAGATACAGTTCATGGGTTGCCTGTTTTTGGACTGATTACTAGAATGTTTGTTGTTGATTCCTCTTTATTTTGTTGTGAATATCAAATCCATGACACACTGGAATTTAACAAAAACTTGCTGTCATATGAAATTGCCATACCAAATGTTGCCATGGCAACAGAGTTCATAGATATGGAGAAGTTACGAGATTACACAGCATATTACTCTGTGACATTCAATACTAAAACATATGTTCCGAGAAAATATGATCTCACTGATGTATTGTTGTATTCAAATGGTTGATATGAGATAAAATATTTTGTATTGTGTGAGATAGAAAATTAAATTATTTCACTGTTAATCAAATTATTTGTAACTTTATTTATGTTTATATCTTGATATTGCTTGATATTGCAGAAGTTTATAAACTTAAGCACACTACCTGGTGCACATTTATGACAGGACACAAATGCATGCCTTTCAGTTTAAACTGTAAGATGGGTTTCATTCTGTTGGTGACTAGACTAAACTTCTTAAAACAAGTGAATTATCTTAAGGTATGACTGTTACAATGCCTTCTAGGCTTATCCGTCAACAGTGTGGCTAGGTTTATTATAAAATCTGCTTGGAATTAGTTGTATTATCTAAGTAAGATAGTTCAAGCAGAAATATCTTGAAACAAGTCAAATAATCTAAATGAGATGTCACCTCAATAAGTAAAAAAATCTAAAAAATGTTTCATCAAGATTATTATGCTTATTTCAAGTCAGTTAATCTAGTCTAGATTTTCCTTTTTTGCAGTGTATTTAATCTTTTACAGGGGAAACCTTTAAGTAACACATAACACTGACTGTATCCTATTATTTTTACAAAAGACAGACATGTTTGAGTATTACAGCTAATCCTCCTTCAGTCTGCCAAATGAGAAGGTGTTTTTCGGTTCTCTATTCCTCGTCCAAACGACAGATTTTTAATCAGTCCAGTGTTACCGAGGCTCGGCGTTTGGCAGCGTGGCCCAGGGGTTCCCGCGCCGTGATTATACCAGACTTCAAAGTGAGGCTAATTACGTTAGCGCCGATTGCTAATGCACTGCTTTTAATTTGAATTTCCAGCTTCAGTGAATCATAACTGTTAGACGTAATTACCGAAAGAGAGGAGGACATACAGCACGGATACCAGAGGAGTTCACACCTAGGCCTCTGATGGTGTCCTACTTTAACCAACACATCCCTAATATATTCATTATGATGCAGCAATGTGAACAATTACCAATATACTGAAGTGGAAGTAATCTGAGCAAGATACCAACGAAATAATTACCATCAAACCCTATTAGAACATCTCAACAATGCCCTGTCTGCTCGAGAGTTTTTCTGATGCTTTTGAAATCACAACACTTTTGTCTTTTGCCCAAAAAACAGTCTCTGGAAATAATAATAATTTAAAAAGTACCTTAGAACCATGACAAGCTGCTACAAAAGACCCCATTGTTCTCTAAAGTTGAGTTTTTCTTTCCTGAATTGCCTCTTTATGCTCTTTTAGACGTCTCTTCTGTCTTTCGTTGGAAGCAGAAGCATCATATCCACAATTAAAGATCCATCCAAAACCAAAAGGACAATCTGACCTCCAGCAAATGCATCATTCATGTCAAACAAATACCTTTGTTCAAACTTAAAGGAGCCTTTTGTCAAATATGGAAGTGTCCTGCTCAACCAAATTAGCCAAGAGCTTTCTAAAGAGTAAAATAATGCCCATAAAGCCCTGTAGAAAAGGTCACTCACTTCATTAAAGAACATAAAACTTACATCTCCAGTGTTTGGTCTCATTTCTATCTAAAATATTACAAGAATTGGACAAATAAGAAATGTGTATATTTCCCTGGAAACAAGGTTCACGAGCTCATGAAGGTGAGGCTCCAGGATAGAATATATTTAACAAAAACTAAAGGAAAAAAATTATGTTGCATGGGTTTTCTCCCAAAAAAGTGAGTCATAGTTCTACAAACTGCAAAAAAAAATCAGATTGTACCAGTTTAAATCTTTTTAAAACCATTTAAAGCAGTGGTGTCAAACTCAATGTCCTGAGGGGCCGCCATAATTAATAAGAATTCTTTCAGAGGCTGAAGATAGTGACGTTTGGAAGCTTTTATTAAATTTTGACTGTGACATTTTATCTTAATTTGAGTCTTACAAATTACTTTATTTTCTCCTTTTATGGAAACTGGTTTTAAATGGATTTGAACAGGTTTTAATTGGATTTGAACAGGTTTTAGATGAGTTTAGATTGAGTTTGACGTGTGTGGTTTAAAGTCTAAGATATTTAAGATATAACACACACAACCAGAAAAATTGGACCTGTTAAACCCCTTTTGTGCGACATAAACCAGAAACTAAAACAGAACTTGCCGTACGGTTGCTGTCCTTGTAGAGTTTGAACAAAAAAAAGGGACTTTAATGGAGTCCAGACCAATGGCAAACACTTTATAAAAGACATCAAGACCAGTTTCAAATCTGTGTTAGACCATACAGTCACACACAAACACAAAACGACAAGATGAAACTAATGTCGAGCCTGAGATACTTTTCTACACAGTTGTTTTATTTCAGATGTTTCTCTTCTCAGCTGCAGAGCCAATAAAACTGACAGAGCTGAATAAATATGAGAAATAGTGTCACAGACAGATAAATTATGGAGAAGGGAGTGAGTCATTACTTCACATCGATCCAGGCTGTGCAAAGTCAAGTTTAATAAGTGCCGTGGAATAAAGAAGAAATGTAAATGTGGCCTGTAAAAACACCACTGATTGGTTTGGATTGTTTTCTTTATGGAAGACGAGGTGTGTTTGGAAACAAGTCACAGGCCACTTTCTCAAATGAAATGTTTAACAGACACTGATTTTTATGGGTCATCAGTGAAACCATTATGAAATGACACATGGTTGGTATTTTCTCACCTGGTAATGTGGTTTTTATGTGAGAAATTCAATACTTTACACTTAATTAATTGTATTTTTGTCATCTGTGAGCATAAAAGTCAGTGGGCTTAAACAATAAACAATGCCCGTGCATCTATTGTAAATAAATAACTTGAATATTTTTTGCTGTTGAAGGCAAAAGTCTGGACCGTGGGCCAAACTGACACCAGAGATCAGCGGGCTGTGATCGAGGGAGGATTTGATGATATTGAGAGTGGATAATAAAGCCATCAATGCTAATGTAACCTGTCCCTGTTGTAACGTGTATAATTATACAAAATCATTTATTTTATTCTATTCCTGTTCATTCAGAAGTGTCTCTTGTGGAGTGTGTATTGTGTTAAGTCCAGCTCCTCCTTGTTTTTTCTTCGTTTGTCCCAAAATGTCCTACAATTACTGTCCTGTCCCACTGGAAGAGGTCAGTTTGTAATCTTTTGGAATCCTTATGTCCATATGTTTTTGTCTTCTTTATATAAACAATAAGTTAATGCACTCATAGATATATTGTAATAAAGCGGCCGGAGCTAATTACTTTATTTCGATGACGGTGTATGCTAACACGCTAACAGGATGTATCCTTCGTGAAGAGATCTTGTGTCCCATGCTACATGCTAAGTGTTATTAGCTCCATATTGTCAGATTAAACACAGTCCCAGTGTCTCGTGGGTCCTTCAGCCTCCACACACATCTCAACCACAGTGAAGAACTCCACCAGTCACACTAACATGGATAAAATATGATGCTGTACTGATCTTAAGAAAGAAAAAGTCACTGAGAACCAAGCTACAAACAAGTCATGTAGAGAAGGAAGAGTTACATGCAACAGTGAACTCAGGAGGAATGCAGCAGACTCATCACAAAATACGAATAAAAGATTTAAGAAGTTGAGATACAGCCTCAAAAAGGTGGTGTTGAATCCTGAATGTAGGTTGTAGCAGAGCGAGAAAAGGAACACTTTCAATGTCTCCTGCATTTAATTTGAGTTTTGAAGGAGAAGCTTTTTGATCAAATTCACTTTTAAATAACTTACCATAAATCAAAAATCTCTGTGGCCTGTCAATTAGAATCCCCAATCCAAACTCAGATTTAAACACACTGTCTAAACTTTAATCATCAGACCAACATCTCAAAAAACAGATTAGAAACTCCAGAAAAATAGAACAACTTCTGAAGCCAGCTGGAACCTTTTTTGTTATTTCAGTTTCCCTAATCACTTGAACGCCACTTGCGTCGATTCTGCCTGTTTTTGAAATGTACACTGTCTTTTTAGTCACATTGTGTGCCATTTGTTAATCTTACAGTTTCCAAGTTAGAAGTGAAATTCTGGTCATTTGCTTTTAAAAATTGGAAAAATTCTCTTACAGATTTAAGAGAAAGTCCTCATTAATAAAGATGGAAGGCTCAAATTGACAAGAAATAAAAGCCAGACAGAGATAAAAAAAAACTCAGTGTCGACTCAGCGATCCGAAGAAGAGACCAGCAAAGAGAACTAGGAACATTTGCACACAATCTCAACAATGAAAATGAACTTTGAGCAGGAACGTAAACGTGGGGGAGGTTTAAAACTCACAGAAACCACAGATCCTGAAGACCACCTGGGACCTGCTGCACCTTTAACACCTCTCAGCAATAAAGGTTGTTGTTTGTTTTGATGCTGACGAGAATGTGACATAAATCTGTGATTCTCAAACTGATCTCACTAAGTACCACTACAAAAGTATTCAAAAGTACTATATACTCATATTTATACACACTTAAGGGGAAAAAACATGGCTGAAAGTCATAACGTTTCCAATTGTTTTGCATTTAAACGGCATAAACAAGGACTTGACCCAGGGATCATCCAAGATTAAAGCTTCTCTTTAAGATAATGTTCCAAATACAAAAGAAAAAAAGAAGCACTTCCATAAATAAAAAACACAGGTTCACTTTTGAATGAGCTGCATTAATGTGCTCTTTGGGCAGTTACTGAGATGTAAATTAAATTGCACCATTTCTCTTGTGTAGGCCAAGCTAGACATGATTTAACATGTTCTTGTTCTAGTAAACCTTGATGTGCTGTTATGAAACTGACACTGGCCAATAGACAAACATGGACTATGGACAATGGACGAAAACAAAACGGTTTGCCTTTGGTCCTGTCACAACCGTCCTTCAGCAACTGAACATAGTCACCTTTGCCTCTGAAGCGTGAGTACAGCTAAATAAACATATTAAATATTGGGTTGTTAAACTGGTTTAACCCATGTTGTTGTTGTTTTGTCAGACGTAGATTTGTGGAGCAACTATGAGGAGCTCAGTGTTGTTCCTGGTGATTACTTTGGCCATGTTTGGATTGGGTAAGATCTGACTTATTTAAGCTGTCATATTTTACAAGAAATACTTTTTAGCATTTATTTTTCTTGTGTATTGTACCCTTTCCTGTGCTATTACGATACTAAATATTGTGTGTAAGCCTTGATTTTGAGCTGTCTTCACTTGTAAAGCCCCTTTTTTGCTCCTATCTTTTATATTTGTTGGGATTTATTTTGTCTTCTTTTATGCTGTGTGTAAAAATGCAGTGACTGCCACACATTTTTTTGTTTATTACTCCTTTAGAGCAGGAATAATAAACAAAGCAGAGAAAGAGCTAAAAGACAATCACAAGAATCACACAGCTAATGAACACAAATGAACATATTACTCTTATTTTTTGTGCATTTATGTCATGTATACACCTAATATGACACTGATTTGGCGTGACGTTGCACTTTGTCTTATGTGACGCTTTTGTTACTTCTTGTTGTTGTGGAATAAAGACAGAACCACTTGTTTTTATGCTAGTTTCACACCTTTTAAGACGAGGCAGGTAACAATATAGAATAAAAGGGGCTTTATATGTTTGTTATTGGCAAAGTTAACCAAGAAAGCATCATTTAAATACGTCTGTACTTCTACATATTCATTTCATTTGCTTCCAACAGCACCTTTATTTCAAGTTTTGCAGGTATTTAAGTGTTTGCAGTTTTTCATTTCACCGACTGGACTCTTTATTTAACCTTTTCAGGCCGTTCTCTTCAGTGTTACTCGTGTCCCAACGGCGTCAACGGCAAGTGTGAAGTTAAACAAGAGTGTATCAACGGCGACAACAGCTGCCTCAAACTCAAAAGTCAAGGTACATATGATTCTGATCGTCAATTCAAATGTTAAAAGTCTGTAGTAAATGTACTTTTCCTCGTTTCAGGAAAGACGTACACTTCTTGTGTGAAGTACGCAGAGTGTGACTTCGATAATCTGTCTTTAAGATATCTGTTCTCTGAGTTTAAGTTCTCCTGCTGTAACACCAACCTCTGCAACGGCCCCAGCGTCTCAGAGAAAATCAAGGATTTTTTTGGTTAATATTTTGAGGAAGTTAAACAATTCCAAATTTTTGTTTAATCTGTGTCACATAATCAGCAAATTAAAACAAAAATTAACTGTGAAAAGAATGCAGGTTTTTATTTTAAATGTAACAATGCTCATCTAATAATATAAATAATGATTAAAAACAGTGTCTAGGTGTTTGGTTTTGGGTATTATTTGGTGAAATCTGGAGGTTAAAGTGTAGATTTCAATTCCACGCCTCACACCCGAGTGGACACGCTGTTTGAACACTTCAATAAATCAATCCAAAGAATACACTAAACAAATTAACTCTAGGCTTAAGCAGTTCCCAACCCGTCAAATGTGAGTGGATTTCAGCTTTGGTCGACAATAAACTAAACCTATAAGTCGATAAGAAAGACATTTAACTTTGGTTTCACATTTGAGCTCTATAAAAATACTATAATATCTATAAAAAGCACAATTTGAAATGCTCTGCTGGATCATAACCTAGAAAACTATGACTAAAGTAGAATAAAGAGGTCTATAGAAGAGTGTAGGTGTAAACAACAGAAGAAACAGATCACGATTAACAGATGAATGTAGGTTTGTCGATTAAAACAGATTCAGATGACGGCAGTTCACATTTAGAGCAAAAATAGTGTTGGAGAATGTATAAAGAAAGTATGCAGTAGGAATATAAATACACATATTTAAAGTGCCATAAAGGATTCATGGTGTGTTTTAGGTTTGATGTAGTGACCATTTTACCTTTTACTAATGTAAACGACATGGTGCTGCTCTGATCGGATAAAACTGCAGTTCCTCACACATAAATAAATATAAATCACCCAGTTTTTCATTTAAAAAACCTGCCCTTTGCAAACACTTGTAGACTTCCAAAGAATACAATAGTAAACAAAGCTTATAACACTGAAATATAAATACATTTAATTAGGAGCTCTGCTGAAAATCCCAAAACACACCAACAATGTTTTTATATTATGTTATTTCCAGCTCGACCCAAGAGCAATTAGCCTTGGTCTCGTTCTTTGTTTTCAGTGTTGAATGAGCAGAAAGGTCTTGAATTCTTTCTTTGTTTTCTGCTGAAAAGTAATTTCCAGTTCTATAAATGCACACAAACGGTCTTTTGTATCAATCCTGGCCTCATCTTGTTCGACAGCACATTGACCAAACACTTTAATTTCCACCAGGTTTGCGTCGTTTACAGAAACAGTCACATTTATATAGTATTATGTCTTATTTAGTTGTGATAAAAAGCAGTCAAGCTACGAGAAGATTAATGAGAACAAATCCATTAGTCCTTTGTGTGTTCTTTTATTAAACGTGAGTGAAGGACATTACGAGTGCTGCATGTTGGCTCTAACGGCGGTGATTTACGAGGATGCATTTAAGCCGAGGTCAGAGCGACACAAAGACACTCCTGCCCTAATCCAATCAGCCCTGCATCATGGTATTGACAGATCTAATTTGAAGCCTAATGCAAACAGCGTAATGAAAAGTGTGGAAAAGGATGCTTCCGAGGCTGAGGGGTTTAAATATGACAGAAAATAATAATAATATTCAGCAGAGGAATGGTTATGTCTTCTCTTGTGTCTGATACAAATAAAAAGAAAAAGAAAAAAAATGTGTGAAATTGTAGAGATTGCATTCTTACTGTTTCCTAAATAATTTCTAACACAGTATTTCAAAATGCTAATTATATAAGTTTATGGAAAGGTGACTTGATACTTGTGTAAAAGCTCCTGATTTTCTTTTCTTGTCTCTGTCTCAGACTCCACTCTCCTCCAAAAGCAGCCTAGGGACCTCTCCTGCTTCTCTTTTATTAAAAAATAAAACACAAAATACTAATCCATTTGACCAAACTGAAGTTTAGAGTTTAGCGTTAGCTTAGCTGTGACTTCAGCGTCAGGACGACAATTATCTCCTCCTCGTTAAACATTACGTGATTGAATTGACAGTATTTATCTGTGTTTTACGTTGCCTCCCTTTTCTCTGTTGATGCTTTTCTTTTTTCAGCTGTTTCTCTGTTAAAAGACATATTCAGCTGAAAATACACTTTATCTGCAGCTATTAAACTTCCTGGAACGTCATGTGACAAGTGTCGACCAATGGGAGCGCTCCTTTTTGGAGCATGTGATTGTTCTCATCTATTACAATCCCTTAGAATAAACAGTAGATGCATCATAAAGACACAAATGATTGATTTTACAATAAACTATTTAGGGTTTAAACCATTTTTCACTAGAAGAAAAAAAAAAATCAGGTACAGTCTGTTTAAGTTTCAAGTAGTTTTTTTAGTTATGGAAATTAACTGTAAATTAACATTAAATTCAGTTTAATTATAATCTAGCTTCTCACATTTGTCAAGATTACTTTTCTAAACTCTGGTAAACATTTGGAAGGCTTTACATAAATGATTTAAGATCACAGTATAACCTTTATAGTTTGATTTGTTTGTGGAGATTAAACCAAAGCACAGAGGAACAGTGTGAATAATCTCAGGCAATGTCTAAACAGGAATCTTTTATATTAAAAAATAAAACTAGCTCTTCCAACAATTCCATTCCTGTTAATGAGAAATGCTGCTTTAAATCGTCAAAATAAAAATTCTGGCACATGATTTTTATTAAAAAATGTGAAAACCATGTAAACAGAAGATGTGCTGAGCCGTACGTCGACTGCACTGACGGATGTTCAAGACTCTGTTGGAGACTTTAACATATTGATCAGGGTAAGTGCGGGATATCGATTGGTTGAGGATCTCCAGCGTGGATCGTAGTGACCTCTGTAGCGTTGTGCACTTACACTTCCTCGTTCCTCCACAGTCGTCCCTCATCTCAGTGACAGACTCTCACTGGAGCATGAGTTACACTGAACCCACACAGTCTATAAATTAATAAAGACAGGCCAGATCTGTTCTTTAAGACGGGAAGCTCTGTGCTATCCTTTTTTTGAGTTGCAAACCAAACTATTTCCGTTCTCTTTAGTTTGTTGTAGGACTTTTTAACCCGTTTTTAATCACTATCTTAACTAAAATGGACTGGACTGGCTTCAAATGTTCTATTATGAGGGTTTTCACCACTTTCTGAATGGGCTTAGAGACAGAATCTCCTTCAGAAATCTAACATGTTCAATTCTATTTTTCTTATTTAGCCTTAAATCACAACAACAACTGTCTCTTTACAGACTAACAAGACAACTCCCCGTCCAGGGCGAGGAAAAACTCAAATAAAAACACATCCAGAGCACAACAAAGAGTGTGTTAGGCTCTATCTCCAGGCGATAAACTTCATAAATTAGGAAGGTTTTGATGTCAAACTTAAATGAAGAGACTGTCATCCTCCAAGACAGAGACGAGGACATGAGTCAATACGAGTCAATAAACCCGGAAGCTGGAAAAGATAAGAACCACAAGTGGCCCTGAATTTTGATATTATAACGTTTTTTTCCTCTTTTTTTTCCATCTTTGTTTTTTGAAAAGGAACTGGACAACTCAACAAAGTCCATCAACATCCAATTAGCAAACGACCCGAGGTAAGCACAGTGTTCATTTTGTGGAGTACTTTTGAATATTTTTGCGTCCGAAAACTAAATAAAAAGTAATAAATGAGAACGAAAACTCAGACTAAATATATCAACACTTTCTTAAAAGGATAAAAATGCAAATGAACAGAGACTAAATCCAGTGAAAAGGAGGGGAGTTGAGAAGAGATCCAATCAGACTTTTGTTAGAGCCTCGGGAAGACGACAGGAGACGAAAAGAGAACCACTTTAAATAGAAACTATGTTAACACTTGGAACCTGAATACCAGCCGGAACAGGTTAGAGAGACATTATTACTGAAGAAAATGAATTATCCTTTATATTTTAGTGACTAAATCTATTGTAGATATAGTTTACTCGACTAAAACTAGACTAAAACTAATAGAGATTAGACTAAATTATGACTAAACTTAATTGCATTTTAGTCAAGACTAAAACTAAACTGAAATTTTCTATTAAAATGATGACTTTAAACACCAAACCCAGTGGATAATGACATCAAGGTGGGAAGAGTTTGTATAAAACTGATAAAACAAGATGAGCTAGAGTTCATAAATGCCCCAGATCTCTGTCAAAAGCCTACACCCATTTTTCAAATTTAAATGTGTATTTTTTCAAGACAAATGCAAAGAGGTGATTATACTTTTCTGCTTTTGTCTGATGTGTTCTCTTTTGTTAAACTGTTGTCTACAAGATTTTACACAATGCTCCATAAAAAAACTCCTTCCTATTTGTAAATTTGACTCCGTCGTTCTCTCAAACACAACACAAAGTACAGTAATAAATTCTGTTTTCTACCGACGTGCTTCCATTTACCATTTGGTGTTACACAGCCACATATTGCTTTTGGGGAGAAATGAGATTGTTACTGTAATAACTTCACCAAGTTGAAAACAGTCCCAACTGCTTCACTGAACATAATGAACTATTTCCCTCTGAAATGTCTCAACCCCCTTTTAATACAGCTGCAGTCTTGTGCTATTTTCTAATTACGTTTTAATTACACTCTAAGGTCAACAAAACCAATTTCTTCTCTGTCAGCTACAAAATAAACAAGGCCTAACGGCTTCATAAACGAGGCAGTGCTATACAACCAGATATATTCTTGGCCAGTGGCACAGCTGCACACTTTTACTACTTTCTGCTTACTTTAAGAAATCTTTAAGAGTTTTCTAGGACTTTTTTTTGACAATTTAGGACAGGATCTTCTCATTATTCCAATCCACTCCTCAATACAGTGGCCTCAGAGGCTCAAAACTCACTCATAAATGACCAAATTACAGAATGGCATGAATGTGATGTTTCAATATTGATCTAATACCAGCGGAGAACTAAATAAACGTCCAAGTAATGTGGAGAAATGTCTTTTATATCCAACAAGAAACATAAACACTGGCGAATAACATCAAAACAACAATCAAAAATCCCCCGCCAGGCCACTAGAGGCGCTGTGAACAGAAAACTGGCCACTGCGATTATACTTTACAGCCACAACAATGTCACTGTAAATGAAACAGCCGAAAGAACAACAGAATATTTGTGTTTTCAGCTAAACTTGACACGTCTGGAACAGTTAAAACAATCTATTAGTGCCGTTTATTTGGATGAGGAAGTTTATTAAACATAATTTAAAATGTAGACATCTCAATGAACACAACATAAACCAAAAAGAAGAAGAAAATATCGAGATGCAGCTCTAAAAATCAAGATTTGAAACCTTCCTGAAAAAAAAGAGCCATGTTTGTTGGAATAAACAGAGCAGAGTCCAAATGTGGAGCAATGAGAAAGTAAAATGTCTTGTTAGTTTTATTACAGGCATTTATTGAGTTATATTCTTTATCCATTACTGTCATGACTGTTTTTGTCGCCAAGTTAACATCAGGCCAATCAGATCCTAAACTTCTGTCTGTAAATGGCACGTGTTCATGTAAATAATAAACTGCTGCAAATGTTCTCTCAGAAGTAATGAATATTTCTGTTTTTTTATGCAGCAGTCTCAGAAAAAGAGTGTTAATACGACTTAAAAAACGAATAAAGAGGGCTGGTTTAAATATAGGTATTAGTTTGGAGACTGTGGTTAAAAAAGCAGAGTAACAGACACACAACAAGACGGACGCTGTACTGAACAACATGGACCATCCCCTGCTTTGAGCTCTGAGATCAGTGAGCTGCAGGATGGAACGACTGAAATAAGACTGGAACATCAAGTCTGAATAAAAAAATAAATACAATTAGAAGAGAGCTAACAAACTAAGTTCTTCTTGGGGATTAATAAAGTAATTTTGATGACATTTTGGAGCCTAAAAACTTTAAAAACTGCTTTGATCTCGTGTACTTCTTCAAAGTGAAATTCTGTTTGCTGCGTCGTCTTTGTCGCAGTTCTCGGAAACAATTAGCAGTGATTTTCTGAAAACAAAAGCCTCCTCTTATCCTACGTTAGCGTTTAAAGGTCATACGTATTAAAAATGAGAAAAAAAAGCAATAACGCAGATTAATTTCTAATTAGCCTTTGTTCATTAGACTTTAGCGATAATGAGGCGAAGGGTAACGTGCTAATTGGAGTTATATGCTAATTGAACACAAACTAATTTAGCGTCGCAGTGAGAGTTTTACCGGGCCCTGGAGGTGGAGGCAGGTGGATGTGGGGCTAACCCTGACTGACAGCTCACACCGGAGGGAAAGGTCACCTGCCCCACTCTCAAAGGTTTTCTGGGAAACTTTGAACAAATCCAAACACGAGGAAAAAAGAAGCAGAGGAGAAGCTGGGTAAAGGCTGAGGTTTTGTTGGTGGACACAGACTCTCAGACCTGTTTCTGACTTTGACTTGTTTTATTAAACTATTTGACAACATGTAAACAAATCATTTATTCATTTTTACTGCTTCTACTGCTTCTAAACTGAATCACAGGGATGACAGTGTCCAAAACCACACTCATAGTGCACTAAAAGTGAATTAGTTTGCTCTTTTTTAGCAACACCTGAGTTTAAAATGACCTCCATGTGACAAGTTTATGAGCATGTCCACTTCCAACAGTGTCACAAAATACTCTGTAACACTGCATTAAATCACTACTTCATTTTAGTAAATACAGTGTAAAAAATGCTAGCTTTCTTCCTTTTTTCATCATGTTTTATTTGGAACAGATTATGCAGTGTTTTTGTGTGAATGAAAATAAAAGCCATGAAATAGATCTTGAACTTTACTCACTTTTTTTAAACTCACTGCTGTTATTATGAACTATATTTTGTGAATGAAAACACATTTACACTTCGACATCAAAGTTGTTTCATAATGTTTTATTCGTGGAACTATCATTTATTTTATTTTTTACAATAGTTTTTTCTTAAAAGTGCTAGCGTGCAGATGGCAGACATGAAAAATATATAAAATTATTTTAAAGAAAAATATGTTATTTTGTTTGAACTCAAGGCAAATCTCAGTTGGTGTAACTATGTTCAAGACCTCAGCTCTGTTTGTACCAAAGAAGTTTACAAAAAGTTGTCGTGTGAATCTAAAAAAACGTGTCATTTGCACTTCAATTCATTTTGAAAGAAGTAGTAAATAGATTGACACAGCTAATTGTGCTTGATTTCATTAAATTTGGGGGTTGGACGCTAATAACTCCTGAAATGAGAAATATAATCTTGCCAAGTGTGTGTTTTTAAGAATTTTTTGATCAAATTAAGAAGTAAACAAAATATAACAAGCATTTTTAAGCTTAAGTTTTTTGTCTTCATTTCTTGACTAAAAGTAGGTGTTTCTAGATTTTTTTCCCCTTATTTTAAGAAATGTTGATGATTAAAATTCACTTGCTGCACTGGCAGACAATTTGACTTGTTTCTAGACTGTTTCTGAGTATTTTTCTAGTATTTAGAGCGTGTATTTTTGCAGTGACCGACTGAGACTACATCGTTACTGGTTTTACATTGTTTTGTTTTGTTGTTTTTGTGCTTTTTCTTTTCTTTTTTCTTTGTCTATCTCCCTTTATTGTTGGATATAATCTGACTCTATGGTTTACATGAAGAGCCCTTGCTGCAGGATCCTGAGGCCTGTATGAAGTATTCTCCACCTCCCTCCTCTGTTATTGATTTCCTCCAATATTAATACATTTCTGAGTGGATGTGTGAGCACTGCCAGACGGTACATCCAATTAAATACGAGTTGTGCGTCTGCGTCTCTCAAGGCCATGCTAGACACGCTCTCATGCACACACACACACACACACACACACATATATATACAGTCTCCATGCTACTCCCTCGCCATCTGTTTGCAGTCGATGCTGATTTGATTTGTGAATCCATAACAGGTGAGTCTCAGGTGAGGTCTCTGCGACGCTCCACCGGAGGGTCTATACGTGCCTGTATTTAGATTTAAAGTCTTGCTACGCGTGTAAAAGCACACGTTTCTTTTATATTCTCGGAGCGTACGTCATGAGCTGTGTACACATGTCCTCGCGATGTTGACGCAGAAGCAGCTAATCCTTTTACAGACTTCACAGACGTAAGAGACCTTCTGTCGAGTCTTAAACAGATAGTTCAGAAGTTTCTGTTTGAGACTTTCAGGTTGATAATTTATTCACTACAGTAGATGGTTTTTGAAGCCTTTTTAGCAGAGCCAGCTGGTGGAAATGGGACAAGTGTGCTCAAGATCTCACCCAAAACTGCTGCACAGAGTGTTTTTTTTAATCAGCGATCAGTAGGTTTACAGGCAGCTAGACTTACTCCGATCGAAGACGGACACGGCAAACGTAACGTGCTCCAGAAACACACAGAGTATCACAGAAAAACACGAGAACAACACGAAGAACAGTGTTTAAATCCGCTTATTTTTAGACCAGCAGAGAAATATATCCTCCTCCTCGTACCTTATGGTAACTGCATCAATTAGCGACGACGACATTAGCTTTTTCTTTTCTTTTCTTTTTAATAAAGCCCTAATGATGCTCTCTCCTTTCATCTATTTACAGTACTTTTATCTAATTACTAATATTTAGAATAATTTAGAATATCTGAAGTTCATTCAGTCATAATCTTTAACTCATAATGCCTTCTGGATGGATGCACCGTGTAGTTGTCTGTTTTGTAAATTGTGAGGCTTGTATCTGTCATGTCTGTGTTTTTATTGTAAGGCATTATCCTCAGGGTCGGGACAATAAAGTATATTGTATTGTATCATCCATTTTACAGGTTTTTTTTACAGGTTTGGGTCTGAGAGGGACTGAGGGATCGAACCCACAACCTTCATTTAGTGATATATAACATATGTGAAGCTGTTAAAAAGATCCTCTGATCCATATTAAAGTATTTGTTTTCCAGCTACTACTCCTTGTTAGTTTTATGAATGAGTTTTCCACCGGTTCTATCAGGATTATACACAACACAAAACCTGTAACGACTGTTGGGAATAAGTCACTGATCCTTAATTTGGTTTGTTTTAAGAAGTCTTCCGTCTCCTGTCTCCTCCTCGTCTTCTTGTCTCAAAACCACCACTTTCTTCATTCTTCTTTCCCAAATGAAATTGTTTGAAAGCGTCTCCAGCGACATTTAAAAAGCCTCGTCTCGGTCTTCCCGTCTAAACGCTGTGATAAATGGAAGGAAGTGCTACATGGGAATTGACCCTTTACTTGAAACGGTAACAGCTCGAGGTAATTGGATAGACCGCTGACAGAAGGGAGGATTTTCTCAGATACATCACGGTAATGGAGTCGGTAGCCCGTGGCTGAACCTGCTGAGCTGTCCTGCGTTAACTCTGGCACTCAAACGCATCGTCATTAACTGGTGTTGTCTTCGGCCGAGCAGCTCCAGGTAGAAGCCGTGTGCTCCGATGAATCCAGCTCCAAAAAACACTAGAAACGATCAGGTTATTTGAAAAAGCACGATTTAAAAATGCAAAATATGTCAAGTTTCTGTTTGTTTCTCTTTATTTTATTTTACTCCTGGTCTTCTTGAGTGTTACGGGTTGAGTCAGTAAATCCTGAAATGTTCTGGTGCAAGAGGCCGGAGGAGAAGATTATGTAGGTTTATTTTCAAACTTTAAATCCATTTCCTTCATTTAAGGGACTCACATGTTTTAAGGCTGAGTCGGCAGTGAGCCCGATAATAAATAGTGCATTTATTTCCCAAAAGGAGCTTCAGCCATGTTGTTTTATTTCAGGAAAGGCACGTACAAAGGTGATTTTACGACTATGATGTGTTTGTGGGAGCTACTGTTTATATAATATCATTTACAAAGGTTTGTGACTCGCTAAAAGAACAAATATTTAAATTTATGCGAAAAAAACCTTGTCACAACTGTTTTTTGTGCCTGGTTTTAGTGAGATTCAGGAGAAAACAGCATTCTACGTGTTCTTTATGATATGACTTTACACAAAAATAAATCATATCTGTGTATTATGATTTATTTATGCACTGTATTTAAAATATAGACTAATATGCACTTGAGGAACACTTTGTAAGAGCAAAATTGTGACTTAAATAAATATATATTAATGAAAAAACCCACAATAATAATAAAAAAGTACAGTTGTAGTAATAATAAAGGAAGTCAAAGACAATTATACAAACGGAGAAGAGCAGAAAGAGAAATAAAAAGTGAAAATGAACTGTCAGTGTAGTTTAAAAATACTGGAAATGCTGTTTTATGTTTAATGTGACAGTATTTTACAGCTAACAACAAACACTTTAAACAAGTGTTAAACAGAACATTTAAAGTGGCTGCTGCTGGCGGCAAGAACAAGTATCTTTAGATTTATTTTCTCTGTTGAAGCTGTAATTTTAGACGTGTCTCGCTGCAGCCACAATTAATAAAGGAAAGTTCTTTAATGCAGCTTTAAAAAGTGCAGAACGAAACAAAAAATTGCAGTGTAAAAGACCCAGACAAATGTTAATAATTTACTGAAGAAACTAAATTTCCCAACATATTTTACTTCTTCTCCAACAGAACTCCAACTCTCCGCTGAATTAGTCCCACGTTGAATCCAGACTCAATATTTCAACTAAATGTACCTTTTACGCCGCTTTTACACTTAAAGTAATGGAGAACATTTGGCAGAAAACAACATATTTAAGAGCGAGAAATTAGACAAAGTAAGGCACACAAATCAGCAGAAGTACTGACTGATGAAGGCTGCTCCGATATAACACTCTGACAGGTTTCTGTGACTAAATGGCTCCGCTGTTCGCTCTCAGACGATGAAATTAAGTCAATCTGTTTTTCTTTTTGCTAAAACCTCTCAGTGCTGTGTTGTCACTTTTGCAAAAGACAAATACAGCTTTTAAATGGAGCCATAAACAAGAGTTTGGCACAGATTTCTTCCTGTAAACTCACAGTGCTTCTGTATTTATGATCACAGACTAAAAAGACAAAAATATAAACTATAACCCTTATTATAAGATGTACATGACAGGAAAATGGATTGTTTTTTGTTTGTTTTCTTCATGAAATTGCAAATGTTTATATGATTTATCCACATGTCACTAGTGGAGCATCTTTTGCAGAATAATGTTTTGGTTTTGTTTTTTAACTTAACATAATTCAGAGCCAAATAAACAAAGTATGAACCCAAGAATACATCATGTGACTCTTGTTTGATCTAAAACAAAACATGTTTAAGTTTTCAGTCAATGCTAAAGTAAACAGAAAGTGGACCGTAAATGTTACTTGTCAGATTTCTTTTCTCCCTCCTTTCGTCTGAACGCCTCTTTCTCGAATTCTCCTTTAAAAAATGCTTCCAATTTATGTTTGTGTAATTGAAAATGGTGATTATTGTCATTGTATAGAATTTAACCCACACAGTTTTGACTGACACGTCTCAAAATGTATGTAGTGTATTCCCCAAACGCTGTGAAAGTGTTAAACTGAGCCCACCTTTTCCTTTTTGGTCTCGAGTTTCAATATCTGTGCATTTATTTAAGGCTTTAAAGTAATACAGCAAGTGTTGAGTCAGAAATAACCTGGTGTTTAATCTTCTGTTGCATTCATTTAAATAAAATAAACCTCCTGTATTGACTTTAGTGAGTAGGCAGTATATTAACTATAAGATAAAAGGCTACTACAAATAAAGTAAAGTGTTAATTAAACAAAGATATTAATGTTGAATAGCTTGAAGCATCATTTCAATCAAGATTTGTCTGATTATGTCAAGCACAAAAGACTTTATGGACTTGTTTACTAATGTCTTTACTAATGTCGCTGCCTTTTAAACCTGACACAATATCGATAAGCTTTTGTATCATACGTGTTAAGTTAAAGAAAAAGACAATAATAATCGTGACCAATGGACTACTTCAGCCTGGTTAGATGCAAAAACAATCACTATTTCTGATTTATGTTCAAATGGTGCATGTAAGGCCAGTGGAAACCTAGAATATTCTGGTTTTGGGGTAATTTATGAACTTAAAACGTGTATTTCATAGGAATATCTGGTTGAATTAGCGTCTGATCGCTGTTTATCTGAAGTACGTCCAAAATGGCGTCCTCTTTATCTTCCTAGTTTGAACAGTATTGAAGCAGTCAGCGTTACGATACTTGAACAACGTGTGCTCACAAAAGCCATTAGCAGAATTAAACACACAGCTGTCTCGACATTAAAAGCACCGCGGCACTCAGCGACTGTTTGTTAATTCAAATGGATGGAAAACAAATCAGGTGCGCTGTGATGGGCCCGTGTAGGTGTGTGTTTGTGGAGCTGCTCCTCCGGCGCCGAGGAAAGACACTCGCACCAACAAAGAGGAAAAAGAGAGTTTATAAAAAGACCTTTGTACAGAAACGAAGAGACGGTAAACAGCTCGATGTCCCTCGGAGAGAAAACCAGAGGAAGAGCGGTTTTATCACGTAGCCCTCAGAAATGAAACCTCCTTTTGCCGTCATTAATTCATGCTCCTTATTTCTGATTCACGGCTTGTGTTTCTGCTCTACTTTTTTTAGTGTCTTTCTTGTGTGTCATAAAATATGGGAAATTGGCTTTTAAAAACCAAGAGCCATGAGACAGTCGCAGTCGAAAATGCAGCTTGTATCAACAAATTGTTTATGCGCGTGACGCCGAGTGAGTCATTACCAACTTATCTCTGCTCTGAAGCGAGAAATAACTCCCCGCTTTCTTGTGCAGCCCATTAAAATGTCGCCGTTGGCTAAAAAAGGTAAGGTTATGCATATTTTAGATTTACATGTCAGGCTTGTTGTACAATCTGTGCATTTCACTTTCACTTTGTCACTTCTCTGTATTTACATAAACAGGAAACAAAATGATGTTTAGCACCAGCCGCCCACCGAGCCACAACATAAATAATACATGCTTTATAAATAGTATTGGGTTGTTTAGGGATAAATCAGTGTTTAATGTGTGATTTTATGAGCTCCAGATGTGAACTCCCAACACCAAGCAGCAGCTGAAGGACTGAACTGTCGACTGGTGCATTTTTAACACTGAACAAAGGAAAATACAGTTAAAAGTTTATCGTACTTCACAGTGAGGCACTTTTAGTAGAACAGACAGGACTATATCCATGCTTTTTTTTATTTATTTATTTATTTATTTTTATTTATTTATTTTTATTTTTATTTATTTATTTGTATTTATTTATTTATTTATTTATTATTTTTATTTTTATTTTTTTTTTAATTTATGTTTGTTTTTTATTTATTTTATTTTTATTTTTTATTTATTTATTTATTTTAGTTTTGAGTATGTAATTCAGTTCTGTTTTGTTTTTTAAAGCTTTCAGTGTTAAAAGTCTAGGGCTGCAACGACTAATCAGATAAAATAATCGTCAACTAATTAAATAATTGATTAATTGCTCATTTTCATAGACTCAGAAACATGTGCTGAGAGGTTTTATTTCCAAGACAGAGCAATAAATCCACAGAAAAAGAGATGTACCTTTTTTTGTTTCTTTTCCGCTGTAGCTTCATCTGCTTCAGATTTTGTTAAAATTGATGTGATTTTTTGTTGCATTATCATCAGTTTTAAAGTTTTTGTCACTTGTCTTTGTGAGTCCTCCAGGTCCCACGCATTTACACAGGCTTCACTATCAATTATTAATCGAAAAAATAATCAGAAAATGTCAGATCAATTAATGTCGTTAGTGCATTGATGAAAAAATACAGTGTGAAAACAAACCAGATCGACCCAAACAGACACAATGGAACTAAATAATCCACCTTGGTTCAGATTTTAGGTTTGAAAACACTTAGTCAGACCTTTTTTAAAACAAAGACAAATGAATTTACCCCGTAGCACTTCTCCAGCTAAAACACTGTCTACTCAGCTCTTTTTCTGGGACATATTGTTAATGATCTTCTCGCTATCACACTTATTACCTTTTGTGACTGTTTATCGTCTCACGTGGGATCTTTTATTCGTCCGATTCTTCACTCGGACACCGTCGGCCGAGCGAAACCGAGCGACACGTCACGGCGAGAGGAACATTTCCCACGCAGAGGCTCTCGGAACAAAGCGGTGCACAGACTCGGGGGCGGCCGAGCCCAGAGAGCTGCCAATTAGCTGCACCATCTGCTCCGGAGGCCTGCACCGACTCTGCTGCAAGTCTCCGGGACAGAACAGTGCCGCTGTCACACGTCCAGAGACATCTTCTTGTTAGTGGGTCAGAAAAAGAAAGAGGAGAGTGGGACAAACAGAACACGAGAGGGTGAAGAAAACATGGACCAATCATCATGTAGTGTCAGAGCGAAGATGAAATGTACGTCCTGCAGCAGAATAGGGAACTTTTCTGCTTTTCTTTATTTAAAAAAAGGACAAAAGTTTTGCTCTGACATGTAATAAAATAATGCATACTTTATTTGAATCTAAAACTTTGTCCAGTTACAAAAATTAACCAATAAATGTATCTATACTTACTTCAAACTAGTCTTATATCCTGGCGACACACACATGGACATATTTTTTGGAAGTTTGTGCCTGTCGTGTTGTTTATGAAGTATAGATTTTTAAAAATGTGTAGATGTTATATGTTTGTTTGGCCCTAATTGGACTAATGACATGTTTTTAAGTAAACTGTCACCACTTTATCCTCAGTCAACAAATCACTTTTTCATTCTGACTCATCATCACTAATACTTCTTTGAATTTTATGTATTTTTTGTCTTCTGTGGTTCCTCGTGGGAGCACTTTGTCGTGTCGAGAAATATATTTTATAATTCTTTTGTGTGAACAGAGATATTTATTCATTTATATTTTTTTATTTTTTGAAGAGAGAGAGGCAGTGATTATGAAGATGTTGGCGTCCATTGTGACCATGCCCTGAATGATAAAGGTATTTTGACTTTAACAGAGTGCTGGACTATTTATTTATTTATTTATTTATTTATTTATTTATTATTTATTAGTTAATTTATTGTTATGTATTTATTTATTTTTATTTATTTGTTTTTATTTATTTATTTATTTATTCATTTGTTAATTTATTGTTATGTATTTATTTATTTTTATTTATTTGTTTTTATTTATGTATTTATTTATTTATTCATTTGTTAATTTTTTGTAATGTATTTATTTATTTTTGTTTATTTGTTTTTATTTATTTATTTATATGTATTTATTTATTTATTTATTGTTATGTATTTATTTATTTGTATTTTTTTTATTTTTTTTTTTATTTATTTATGCACAAAAATGTTATTTTGGCAGCAATGTAGTGCTCAGATTTTTCAGCAGATGCTCAGGACCAAACCACAGATTGCTACAGAAGCTAACAGGGCAACAAAAAAGTACATTTGACACCAGTCTTAATGCTCTTCAACAGCTTGTTTTTCATGAATTCACTGACATTGTGTGAGTTTTTGGTGCACATATGTCTTGTTTGTAGCTGGCTTTACTCTGGAAAGGCTTGTTGAGAGTTTACAAGGTCATTCTCCTTTAACTCAAACACGAAGAGCATAAAGACAAAGACATTTGTCAAAGTGAGACCTCGTGTCTCTGGGTCGGTCACTTTAACTTAAATAATGCAGTTTCTCTGTGTCCGACCTGTCACTGGGAACATCCATGACTTTGAGGTGATATATTTTAAGGTATTTTAAAGTAAAAAGAAGATATAGAAGATAAGATAAGACAATAAGCTCTATTTTCATCATAGATTCTTAGGTTTTTCACTGATATAGACAGTTTAGGAGCAGCTTTGTCAACTTCTAACCAGGTTCACATTGGTTTATCCCTGTATTTTCTGCATTAATCACTCGACTGAAGCCTGTGGCAGTGTTCCCTGTGTGTTTTCATTTGCAGAAGGCAGTGGGAGGCAGGCCGTTTATGGTTTGAAGAGTCCTGCTGTGACGGTAATGCAGGTTGAGTCAACAAGGAACCATTCATATAGAAAGTCTGTTTGCTGCATCTGCTTGTTATTCATTAGAAAACGGAAGGGTTTGATTGGATTTTGATAATGAAAATCAAACAGACGACTTTATTAAGAGGCAACGCGTTACTGACAGTCGCTCGGGGAAAGGACTCAAGTAGAAGATGAGGTGATTGGTGAAGGTGAGGCAAAGAGATATTTAAATTAAGTTGAAATGTGTTTGTTCTTAAGAGTTAACCGTACAAACTGTTCTCAGCAGTTTTTGTCGAGAGGAACTGCTTCTTTGTGAGTAGTTTTATCATAATCAGGGAGCAACACTGGCAGAAATGACTGTAAACAAGACATTTTTTCATTATATGACTCAAACCATAGAAATTGCTCTATTTTCTTTCCAGAGCTACCCATTTTATTCACTGTGTGCTTCACTTTTATATTCTGCAGGTGGAGATGGTCAACAGACGGCTGAAAGCTCCTCTCTTTCATTTCTTTTTACTGAATATAACGAGTATTTATTTGTTTTTATGTGTAGAAAGACCAAAATATGACTATGCCTCCTTTTTCTCTGTTGATGCTTTTCTTTTTTCAGCTGTTTCTCTGTTAAAAGACATATTCAGCTGAAAATACACTTTATCTGCAGCTGTTAAACTTCCTGGAACGTCATGTGACAAGTGTCGACCAATGGGAGCGCTCCAAGGTTTTCTGTTCCTGAATAGAGGTTCTCTCTTATAATAAACTGTAGATGGCATCATAAAGACTGTTTTTTTCACAAATTATTACTTTTACAATGAACTATTTGGGGTTTAACTAAAAAAATATCATGTACAATCAGTTCATTTTTAATTGGACCAAACAGATGAGATTTGAAGACATCCTTAAATCATTTTGAAAACGGCCAAAGTCCTTCTTTTCTCTGTTCCCTCAGTGCGTTATTTTATTAAGTGTCTGATGGTGCTAAATCACATTGGTTTTAATATGTCTGTGCTTTGATAAATCAGCTTTAAAGGCAGATCTATTGAGCTCCGTGGGACTCGAGCTTCAGCTGCACTTCATCACATGAGAACGACATTCATTTACTGTGTTACTTTACTGCATTAATGCTGTACTTTTAATGTCTGCCATCAATAAAACAAGGCCATTCTGCTCATTGACTATCGCTCTATATTTCTGCTGTCAGCTTTGTTCACATCAAACATCTCGAACAGAAAGGTGTCCATGTCTCGATAATGAAAACACATCTAAATGAGTCAAACCTGTTAACACTGGGACGAACTGCTGCCTATTTGCTCCTGGACAGACTAGTATTTGAGTGGATTCAATCTAATTTGTTGAAACAGAAAATAGACGCTCCATTTTAGGAATCAAATAGCTTTCAATCACAAATGAAAAATCCGAAGCTAGTTTCCCTCAAGACGAATAACCATCAGTGAAAGCTCAGACAATGCTAACTCAAATGTGGATTTCGAGATCAAATAACAGAGTGAGACGCAACAATACGTCAAAACAAAAGCCCCTAGAGAGGTCTGCTTTAACGAGTCCAGACCGAGAGCTGATTTATTTGAATGAGGTGTAATTTAAATGAGCATTGAACTGGCTCTTAACAAGTGCTTTGTTTGTGTCGTTGGTAATAGGACGAGTTAGGATTATTGTTCAGAGAGTGTTTAACTGTAATGAGACAAGAGCTATTGTTTTTCAGGAGGTTCAATTAGTGACTGAGTTTGGTCTAATGAACCCAACCTGACCAGAGCAGCTCCCTTCTTTAGCCTTTTGACTTAAACAAATGAAATGTCATTAGAAGTGTTTAACCTGTGACAGAGGTGGGACCAAGTCATTGTTTTGTAAGTGTTTAGTCTCTGTCCTCAACAACAAAACTAATATTATGTTAAAATTAAACAATGTAAGCTTTTAAATCTGTATTTAGTTAACATTTAGTCAAAAAAGTATCGTCATAATGATTTTTTTCTATGCTTTTTTTACATTGTGTGGCTGCTTTTATGCCTTTGTCCCAAAATAATTGAATAGGCGGTAGTAAAGCCCTGTAGCACTGAGCTTTACACAGAAAATGAATTGTTTTGTGCACACTTTTCATCAAGCATCAAGTCTTTTCAGAGACTCAAGTCCAAGTGAAGAGTCTTTGGTTAAAGTTACAAGTCTTTTTATATTTTCTCAAGTCAGAAGTCATCACTTTTTTGATTTAAATCTGACTCGAGTCCACGCCTCGACCTGTAGAGATGCTGTAGTCATAAACAAGAAGAAATCTTTGTCGTCTATTGGTCAAACAGGAACGATTAAAGGCATTAATTAGCTCCTTGCTTCTCGATTGAACCGTTAATTATTCTTCATGCTTGTTTCTAGGCTCTAAACACTGATCTGTGGAGCGAGGATGCACCAGAGCGTCCTACACACTCATGTTTCACTCATGAACAACATCCACAGTTTAATGCAACGCTTTCATCTCTTGTGAATGTTATAATAAATCATGATGTTCTTTGGACTTTGTGTGTGTATAAATGAAGAGGAAAAGGAGGTTTTGCTGTAGGTCCAGTTGAGTTAATATCATAAATAGACATCGATGAAGCTGAGGAAAGGATCTTCTCTTTGCTCTAAACTCATCTCTTCTCTTTCTTCTCTCCTTAAAGACACAAGGAAAGGACGCAAGTGAAGGAAAGGACGCAAAATAAGGACTAGACTGCTGCAGTGTGAAGTGGACTCAATTATTGACTGTTTTTCCGCATATATACAAACAAATATGTAATAAAATCTGTCAAGACTTTAGTAAAAACACAAATTAATTGATAAAGAATAAAAATATACATCATTCTCAGCTGTTCTTCTCTCTTTAATAGTGTCTCATTTCAAGAAAAGCTATTATGCGACACAGAAAAAGCTTATATCTTTGAGAAAATTTGCAAAAAGAAGTGCACATACTGCGAAACATTCTCCAAATTGACAGATCATCACCACATTTAAATGTAATATGATCTCCCAGGTGTGAGTGTGGCCTTCTGAAGGTAATGGCTCTGACGCTGAGACATAAACACAAACCACAAATGCAGCACAAAAGGCTTTAAACAAACCGCATTCACATCATATTACGCTCTTTCCGAAAACACAGCGTTCCCTCGACACAAAACACTCTCGTTATCTCCGAAATACATTGTCATTTCAAACCAATTCGGCCACTTTTACCTGAAATAAAGCGTTCTTGAGTCGACAAAAGGCGGATTGTTGACAGTAACATCTTTTCTGCTGCGATGGGTACAACCTGATCTGACATTTACAACAGTCAGGGTTTTCAGGCAGTCATCTCAGGACTCCTTTAACTTGGAAAATATGATACTGTTCATTTTGTAAACGCTGTAGGTCTGATTTTAGATTCGATTTATAGCACTCTTTGGTAAAGCGATGCCGAAAAAAGCACTGCAGTGTGTTCAGCCCAGAGGCGACAGCTACTTCAAACATTACAGAACTTTTTACCTTAAAATATAGAGACATTTGGAGAAAGTGCTCTGTGTTCTGAAATGAGGGGAGGAAGTAGAAATTATCTGATAAAACATACCTGATAAACTGATAAAAGCATGTGTGGATCTATAACATTTTAAAGGAGCTGAAAGTTTATGCATTTATCAATTAGCAATTATATTTTTGAATTCGACATATGTTACTTCCTTTAATAATTAAGAACTGAAGAACAGAGTAAACTTAAACCTTTTGTCCAGCAGAGGGCGCCAGTCCCTCGCTGTGCAACCCATAGACGTAGCAGCGGCCATATTTGTTTACAAGTAGAGACGTTTAGTTTTGGAAGAAATAACTATCTTCTGAAACAGTAGGTTATTTTGTGTATTTAGCACAAATATGACTCTGTTAGAGACCAGTGTATTGGACTATTTTCTTTATTAAATGCGTCGTGTGGTAGAGCCTCACTCAATAATCTCAGGAGATATATTTAGGTTACATGGTGCTACTATAACTTGATCGATTTAAGTAGTTATCTATACGTACAGTACAGTAAAAACGTTTCTGCAGAAAGTGAAGTAAACATCTGGTGATTTTTATTCGTTTTTCAAAATGCAAGATTTGGAGAATTCCAGACAAAACCAGACCAAACTGGACTAAAGAAGACTCGTTTTTCTGGAATCACTCTCAAAATGGAAGGTTTTTGTCTCTTCACTCACTTTTCCATTTTGTAAATTGAAAAAACAACCAAAATTTAATTGTATATTGACTGATATTCAAATGTATATCTTCACATCTGTCTAAAAACAGAACCTGCTGGAAATCAGACTCAAATCGACAGAGACATGACTAATTCTTTGTAAATAGAACAGAATTGGGTTGTCTGGCCAGGCTACTGTGTTATAACCCGACCTGTTCTGGATCATGTGAGATGTGGATAAATTATTGATATTGATATATTGATATATTAATGCTCAGTATTACACCATCAGTAGCTTTCCTCTTTTAATGTAAAAGGCAAAGTGACTCCTATAATGAAGATTTAATGATGTGCAGATAGAAACATGAATTAACGTTTTATCAAAAGGAAAATGAGCTTTAATCATGTTATAATTCACTTTTGATCTGGAAATAGCAACATTAAATAATTTCGAGCCCAGCTGCCGTTTAAACTGTTTTATATTCAACACAGTCTTAACTCTGTTTTCAGCTTTAGAACGCTGTATTCTCCTGCTTTTTATATTTAGGTTTGTTTTCTGAATGAACCTGTTTGATTTGCGTGGTACAAAGTGTTTAAACGCTCTTTCTATTGGTGGATAAGTATTTAGTTACAAAAGAAAACTGCAGAAGTAAGTCATTAAACAGACTTCATTGCATTGGGCTCACTTCTTCACTCTATATGCAAATACAACACATTTAAATGGAAAAAACAGCACTTTTTCCAATCAGTAATGCACAAAAGAGTTGGTTCGCATACGACAGAAGTTATTGGACGGATGGTTCGGCTAAATCCAAGTATTCAAGGATAATTATTGTTATTCTGTTACGGTAAAAGTCTGTATAAATGAAATGAATAATAAATCCTATTACTGAGCTCTAGAGAGTTGTGTTTCGAAGCAGAAGAGTGGCGTCTTTTCATTTTATAATTGTTATTTAATCTTTATTAATCCAAGAAAAGATCCAATGAGGTCAACAAACTCTCAAACAGGCTGAACATTAAACAGATATACAACATAATCACTATTATGTACAATCACAGGAAGAAATCAAGCAGTTAAACGTCAAATCTTCAAGAAAATGTTTAATCAATTGTGATCCTACACAACTAGATTTTACAGAAACAATAACGTCATCGAAGAGCCTCAAAAGTTATGTTTCTAGAGGTTACAGCCATATTTTGCTGCATTAAACATTCAACATTAAATTCATAAAGATGCAGCAATTTCCTATAATTCAAGGACATACTATTTAAGGCAATTCTGTTTGTGTTTAATAAAGTGTAGACAATAAATGTGATGTTTTAATTCAGAAAACAAGAGCCGTATGACACCAAGTTTGTTTTTGTAGTAGTTTTAAGACAAGATTCAATATATCCACAAACTCAGCATCTTTACTTTCAGAAAAACTAGTTCACAATATGCTAGAAAATCCTCCCAGTCACAGGAAGAACAAATAAAATCCACACACTTGTACAAAGTAATCCAAAAATGTTTATTTGTTAGCTTTTAATGTCTTATTCTATCAGATCTTCTTGTATCAGACAGTAACAGTAACATAACATCACTCTTCTGAGAAAAACTGCAAGAAGTTTAGCATTGAAACATGTCAAAGTAAAAAACTTACTCCAACTCTAAACAGAAAGGCCTCATTTTGATTGTTCTCTGGATCTTCTTGTGAGACGGTCTCAAAATGGTGGAAAAGCTTGGTGAAAAACAGTGCTATCTATGTATTTTTCATGTTGTATGTCAAAAAAGATCACAGTAGAAACAGAAAACCGTGTTTGTTGGAGCAGATGAGCTCAATACTGACCACTGTGAGCTTTAATGAAAGTTGTGAACTACTTTAAAAAAAAAAGCGACAAGAAGAAAAACTGTCCAACTCTTGGTGTTTCCCGTCACAGCTTTTCAAACCAGTTCCATTTATTGCTTTGTGTCGAAGTTCTCCTAAAGTTTCATACATGCTCCATGACTTCTTGACTCCAACACATTTCTCTGTATTGCTTTTATAATTGTCAGGTTTTCATCTTCGCATGTTCTAGTCTTTGGGGATTGCAGTAGTGTCACAAAGTCATCCCAGAGCCCTAAGTTCAAGTAAAGATGAGTTTGTCTACACGGGGGTCTCTGGGGTTGAAAATACACGTCAGGAGCTCCATAATGAGACTTTCAGCCCTCGTAGACTCGGTGGTTGCGGTGACAGATCGCGGCCACAGGCGTGTGAAAGAAAAAGCAGATTTACTTCCAGCGAAAGAAGAAAATCCCGAGGACACTGCGGCTCCCCTGACGGTGCACTTCCCTCGGGATTATCACTGTCATCAACAAAGTTTCTTGCTGATCCTTGTCAGATACACTATGTACTTGTGAATAAACAGAGAGTGCTGTGGTGTTTACATCTTCTCAAAGGCTTCCATTGTTTTATTCTGTGCATTGTGTGGATGTTGAATTGTATTAAAGCTGATTAAAGCCACTAATCAATCATAATGTTTACTTGCTCAGATTAGTAAGAGTATTACCAAATAGACAATAGTGTCTTCCAAAAAGTGCATGGCAGATGGTTAAATAACTTTATGTATATTTATATATGTCTTGAGACTGAAAGAAGTGAAAAACAATTCAGCCAGCAGCATAAAAAGTGTCTAAAAACAAGTATTTCTATAAATAAGGGTCTTGACATTTTCTTATTTGTTTATATTTCCATGTGCCTCTGTCCTTCTCTAACCTTTCCCAACATCCAGACTTTGAGACCTGGCTTTAAAGCTCCACCAACTCTAGAGACCTCTCCTGATTCTTTTTTATTAAAAAATAAAACCACAAAATACTAATCCATTTGACCAAACTGAAGTTTAGAGTTTAGCGTTAGCTTAGCTGTGACTTCAGCGTCAGGACGACAATTATCTCCTCCTCGTTAAACATTACGTGATTGAATTGACAGTATTTATCTGTGTTTTACGTTGCCTCCCTTTTCTCTGTTGATGCTTTTCTTTTTTCAGCTGTTTCTCTGTTAAAAGACATATTCAGCTGAAAATACACTTTATCTGCAGCTATTAAACTTCCTGGAACGTCATGTGACAAGCCGGTGTCGTAATATGGTCAATTTCACCTTTATATATTCTGCATTTATGGACTCTGAAGTTGTTTAGTGTTTTAAACGTTCAACATTCAACATCTATTTTTCACCGGCCACATTTACAGCACAAGGTTTAGTCCCTGCTGTGAAATAAAGTGCATATTTACCGGAGACCACCAAACTCTGTCCGGCCTCTCTGTTAGTGCAGCTCTTCAAACTCCTATCTTCAGTCCATCAAAGCAGAGAGATGTGGAGGTAGACAGATGGAGTAAAGCTTATTTTTTGAAGAGGTTCCTTCCCCAACAACAACAACAACAACAAAATGGTCAAGATGAAAGCTTCAGAAAAAAGAATAAGGCAGCACATCTCTCTGTGAGTAGACTTTACTGCAACAAAAACCATCGCGGTTTGTTTCCTTGTGTCCTGGAAAAACCTACAAAATCTGGAAGACGGGGCCAGCTTTTGGAAGGTCACAGAAACTGAGAGGAAATAGTTTCTCGTAGTGAAGGAAATTAGTGGATATTGTTATTATTGGTCAGTTCACAAAGAAAGAATAGGAACATGGTGAGACCTGGAGGAAGCTTAAGACGCTTAGCATAAGATAAAATAGGACTTAATTGATCCCACAGAAAGGTAAGTCTTAACAAAATGAATAAAATAGAATATAAAATACTTTAAAAAATAGGATTATAAACCAAACGAGTAAAGAGCAGAGTGAGTTTGTTCATTTGTTGAAGCTGAAGGACCCGATTTGTTTGGCTCCACCACCTTTCCTGCTTTTTTTATTTAAAAAAAGGTAAAAAACGGATGAATTTTTCACCACAAAATATTAATACGTTACATTAAATCAAAGTTTAGATTTGACCTGACGCTTTTATCTTTGGAGTTTACCGTTGTAGACTGTAGTGATCTCATTAAACACTGCGTCAAAGCATTACCAACATTTATCCATGTTTCATTTGCTGCTGTTTCTCTATTTTTATCTTTTTTGAGCTGTTTCTCTGTAAAATAAGACGTATTTTCAACAGAATAACCCATTTCCTTGGTTTATTTCCTTGTTCCTTCGTTGTTGACATCAGTGTCGACCAATGGGAGCGCTCCTTTTTACCTGAAGTGAGCTGTGATTGGACAAAATCTATTAAAATCCTTCATTATAAAGACTAGATCACGTCTTAAGGTCTCATTTTTTCAGATGATTCCTGTTACAATAAACTTTAGGAGATTACACTGAAAAACTAAATGCAACAGGAAAAAAAAACAATCAGGTAATGGACTCTTAAGTTCCTTTGTTGCTTTGTGTCATTTTGTTTTTTATCATTTCCTTTTCCAGCATCACGTCGTGGAAATTCTTCTCCTGAAAAATGACCGTGATCCATCATCCATCCATCTTCCCTGTCTTTTCCTTGACATTTTCTGTTGACTATTTGACATCCAGCGACACTATTCCCAACCCTCGGTGTCGTCCAGACCATTCCTCATTGGCCTCATGGACCAATCTATATTCTTTGCATAACATTTCATCTTCTCTTTTCATAATAACATTGATTTGTATGAGAAGACTGCAGCCCGTGACGTCCATCCCTCTTGATTCTGTTTTACATTCCCACGTCGTCAGTCCCAAACCGTGTATGTCACCAGGCGCACGGTTAAGGCAGGACAAGGTGATTAAAGTTCGGAAAAGGTAATAAAAATCTATCCCGGAGACTGTCTCGGAGGCAGTCTGTGGAAAAAAAGAGGGGAGGAGTTGAGATTGGGAGCGTGATGGACAACCTGAGACTCAGCAGCAGGTCATTACTGCCTGTTCCCAGCAGCTGCAGTGGGCTTTAGAGTCAGACGGTGGGACAACAGTGCCACCGTGTGATGAAAAAGGGAATCACACAAGGGCTACAGTTGGAAAATGTATGATCTGATGGTAATAGCAAGAAGAAATACAGAAAAAAATAAAGTTATAAGTGCCAAATAAGGTTGTTTTTATGGGTTACAGCAGCAAATCATATGAAATAGTTCATTACCTGATTGTTTTTTTACTGCTGTTTATTGTAACAGGAATCATCTGAAAAATGAGACCTTAAGACGTGATCTAGTCTTTATAATTAAGGATTTTGGGGCCCAAATAAAATTGTGCCCAAAACTGATAATCTGGGTATGACTGTGGCCTCTCAGTGAGTCATCTGAGTGTTTCCAGAGAGAATATGTAGTATGTAAAAGGAGAAAGGAAACATGAACAGAAACTTCTGCTGTGGGCGTACGTGACAAAGATATAAGTACAGATCTGAATATGAACCAGCCTCGTCTTTCACTTCATTTATTTTAAAAAATCTACCCTAAAAGCACTGGCTGTTTCATAAAAAACTCACTAAACTGACTGTTCACCAGCTGTAATTATAAATGAATGTAAATGCATATCAGCCTTTTGTAGTTTTCACTTTTGAATGGGTTTGATGTAACATTGATGACTTTTTTATAACACCAGACGGCAGTATATTTGACTGACTCCTGACTTAACCTGACATTCTTCTCCGTCTAGTGGCAGAAATTAAAATGAGCATTACCTGGAAGAGTTTTCTGTCATTTAAATTTAACCGGAGAGTCGTGTATTTTTTGATTTCATGATATATATATATATATTTTTATTCTTACTAACACTGTGTTTCAGATGATGCTAAAGGCACGAAGAGTAACAAGTGCAATAAAGGATTGTGGGTTGTTTATAAAAGGTTAAAATGAAATCAATGTGAAAGTGCAATATATGTATTGTTAATGTTGATATAAAGTTAAGGAATATGACGTATTTTTGTAAATTTTAAAATAATATTAGAGTCTATTTCATCAGTGAATTTAATAAAAAGATTCTGAAAAATGTAAGAAGGCTTTTTGTGTTTCTTGCCTCCTTATTTTCTAACAAATAAGATGTTACTAAAGAGGTAAAAACATGCGTGTAATAGCTATGTTATAAAGCAAAAAAAAATTCAGAATAAGATTAGACCTGTGTCATATTGTAATTTCTGTTCCCACACAATGATCACACACAGCAACAAGAAATAAAACTGAACAGAACTGAGCTCCTCATTTGTCTCTGTCCCAGCACGGATTCAAAAAGAAACACATGTTCCCTCTGAACTGTAGGCCCCAGCAGCAGATTAACTCTACAACATGCTGCTGTCTCAAATAGAACTAAAGGTTTTATCTGCTGCTTCAAATTAATCACAGCACGAGAAAAATTGCAAATAATCATTTATGGTTCATGGAAAGTGCTTCTCAAGATGATGTAATGTTGTCGAGGCGGCCATCTTGAATTATTTGGGACACTAATTGCCAAAAATCAAGACACGATTAAAAGATGGTTGACTTCTTTTTATCGTCACAGAAGCACTGGGAGGTCCCACATTGATCTTTAAATATGGAGCTATAATCAAGTACCAATAAAACATAAAAAAAAACAACTTGTCTCTGGCTCCTCTCTGTGTTTATTTGTCGTGGATTTTCCCGTTTGTGATTCTCACATGTTCTCAGGGTTTCACCGGTGTATGTTCCTCTCGGCGCTCTCCATCTGAGTTAGAGATCAGCAGTTCTGCACAAGGCCCTGTCACATTAAACCACTCTGTTCAGTTTAGGATTAAAAGTCCCGTGAATGAGAGATTGAATGTTTTCCTCCAATAAAAACGTCAAAATAAACACAAGAATGACTGACAATCTCCACAGACTTTTGCATATTCATAGAAATCATACAGTGTTATTATGACACGTGGGAAATAACCAGGAAATGCATTTATTTTTATAATTTGTAAAAAAAAAACATCAGCCCTACCAAGATTTACTAAGCATTAAAGGTCAATATAATTAACTATAATTAGAATGGTGATTTCACTACCTGGTTTTCTGTGGTTTTCTCTGGAGTTAATACAGCGTCTGTGCAAACTACATTCAGTTCAACTTCCTGAAGTCACTCAGACACAATGCTGCATCTAACTGTTGTCGTTTGTGGTTTGCTGAGCCTCGGTTTAACTCAAGGTAAGAAAAAACTGACTTAATCATTTTGATGTTTGTGGGTTTTAGCCAGTTTCGTAAAAAAATGTGTTATTTATTATAAAAAACGTGTTATTTTAATCTGATTATGCACGAGTGGATACGTAGCTGTGACTGATGTGATCGATACAACACAGTGTTTACACAGCGCTCATTTCATTTTAAAGGTTGAGGAGCAATGTCTGAAATAAAAATGAACCAAATAGCAATAATAAAAAAAAACTGTTATATGTTGAGTTTAAAGGATGACAAGTGACAAATAATGCACAAAAGAAACGGAAGGTGAATTAGAACGCATGCATTTCTAGCAGTTTGCTGTTGTTTACTGACAGTGAGGTGTGAAAAGAGGTGATAAACCACAAGAAACTACTCCTCACTGGTGGGGGTCTGATGGTGCCAGATGTGGGTGTAGTTTCAAAATGCACCACTGGTTCACAGCTGTTTTTTGAGGTCCAGATGACAGCAGAGTTTTAATAAATTCTGTAAATCCCTCTTTAGACGGCTGGAGCCACTTTGGTTGATTGTCCGAGCTCCACCTACAGCTTAGTGGGACCTCACAGTGGACACCTCCCAGAGAGTCTGTACGCGACGGTGAAGAAGCCTTCAGGTCCTGAAACTAACAACGAAACCTGATCTTTGACTCCAGACCAGACTTGAGCCGAGGTTAAACTGTCACGGAAAGATCATTTAGGTCTTTTATTTTCTTTCTGTTCGAATTAAGATCATGTTGTTGCTTTTACAGTTTATGTATTTCATTTCACATTTTAGATCACACTTCCACTCCTAAAGTCACTTATGTTTGCATCTACGGGAGCCCAGCAGGGACATCCCAGAATCTATAAAGAAACTCAGTGGAAGATGATGAACAAAATAGTTTGTAATGAAGCTAAAAAAGGATAATAAATGTGCTTCTCTTCTAGCAGTGCTCGGTTTGTTCTTCGAAAGGAACAGAACAAATTGAAATAAAAGCTTTACATGCCTTTTTTTTTTTGCAAGATTGGTAAATTTATACAGTGTCATTTTGATGTGTCTGTTTTGTTGAATTATAAAATATTGTAGTAAAGACCTACCTTTGCGTCCGTCCGTTAATAAACCCGTTACGACATGAGTATTTATCAATACATAATGAACCTTGATCGATTACAAGAACAAAGAATGTATAAATGCAGAGCAGGATAACCTCAGAGAGTTTTGTCTGTAATAAATATAAATTCAGCTTTGTTCAAATAGCAGAGATCATTGTGTTTACATACATCATATTTTTAATGAAAGTGTAATGTGCTGGTTATCTTTTTTAATGCATGTTCCAGATTATGAATGAATGACTTGTTGTGATCCATAGTAAAGTCATTATTTTCAGAACAATCTGGGCTGACAACAAATATGTAAATATAGGTAAATGGAGGATTTTTACTGTTTTAAAAAGTCTGAGCAGCAGAGGGCGCACTTTAGAAATAACACCATCTGCTCATGAATGTGTAAAAATATATCTGATATGGTCACCCATTTTCTTTATTATCACTACAGGCTATTAATTATTTCATCATTTTACAAAGAATTACTTCTACATAAATATCACCATTTAATCAAATTTAATTAGAAGCTGATTACAAATAACCTTGTCATTTTAGCATTGATTAATCCTTAAATTAATAATTTCATGTTTTTTAATGCTCTACAACTGCTTATTAGTTTGTCATTATTATAAAGTGTGAATAAAAATGGTCCTAAAATGGAACCTTGTGGAACTCCTCCTTTGAAATTAAAAAACTTGACATAAAACAATCGGTGATTACAGCTTGTATTTTTTACAAAAAGCTTTACAAAAGAAGTACAGTATGAAAACTTTAGTTAAATCAATAAAAAAATGTCAAAAAATGTAATTGAGACGTCATTAAAACCTTACTTTAGTCTCTGCTGTGACCCAGTCTTAGAATATTTTCCTGAATATGCTCTTACTTTTTAACCTGACGAGGCAGTTTACATTTATTTCAATCATTTGTTTGAGTCTCTGGACAGAAAGGATGAACACACACTTAATATTTCATCTTAAAAGTAACTAAACGTTGATGTTTTCCAGCGGTTCACAGGTTTCTCTTCTTGATGCAGTCCAGGACGTGAACGCTGACGACGGCTGAGATCATGACGACGAGGCCGACAGAAAACACAGCGCTCTTCACCAAACACACACTGACTCCAGCAGAGACCTGCTCAGAGCCTGGAACAGCAGACGTTTAAATGTTCAAAATAATCTTTAAAATAAACCTTAAACCAGATTAAACTGTTTTAAGACTCAACATGAGGTGAATCAAGCCTGTGGTTTGTGTAGTTTCCTCGTCCTACCTGTCGTCCCGGGACAGACTCGTCTAATGTCCGTCACGTCCCGGGTCCAGCTGACCTGGTTGCTATGGTTACAGATGATGGAGACGTCTGTCAGGTAAAGGTGAGGAGATGCTGCAGAAGGAGTGATCTCTGTGCGTTCTTCTGTGCGTTTCTCGTCGCAGATTTGGTCGAAACACGTGAAAGAGTGCCTCGTGTGGACGTCCCGAGTCGTGCAGCTCACAGTGAAGTTACAGGACTCGGAACTGTTCCTCACTGAGTCCACTGTGAGCTTCACTGGAGAAACTGGGTCTGGAATAAACCACAGTCAAAACTCTTTAGTCCAAACAAAACCCTCTTTACTGTTAATTCCACTGATGCCTGAAAACATCCATAAAAATAAAACATTATAAAACATAACACTTTATAATAACTCACGCAATAAAACAGTAGTTAAGCTCATGGCAAAGGTCTAAAGACATTTATAACAATGTTTATAAAGTAATAGTGATTATAAATGCTGGATTAATGCTTTGTAAATGAATTAAGGATTAATTAAGTTACAAATACTCAACTAATTCATAATAATGTGAGTTATTCTGAAATGTTGCTTAGTTTTTGTTGCAGCAGAGAGTTCAACACTGGAAAACCATTCACTAAGGCCTTGAGCTAATTGATATTTTGATTTTAAATACATTTAAATACGTGATACATTTATAAATAAAGTTGATAAATGAAATTGAATTGAAAAATGTAACCGATGAGACATTTAGACACCATTAAAACATTTAGACACATAAAAACTTACCAAGGACAGTCAAACTGAAGTCAGACACCATTTGGGGTCCATTATTTTTAATCGCCGTCGCAGAATAAAACCCACTGTCTCTCTGCTGCAGGTTCCTCAACGTCACGGAGCAGTTTTGTGAATGAAATGTAACTTGGTCGTTGAGGACTTGAGACGTTCCATCAGACTGAGCTGTGACTAAAACTTTCTTGTTCCTGAATCGCCAAATTAAAACAACGTAGTCCTTCAGAGCTTCAGGATGCAGTATGTCCAGAGTGACATCACTTCCTGTCTGCACAAACAGAGTCTTCATAGACCCTGGACAAACACCAAATCAGACTTTTATCATAATGTCTCGACTCAATGTTGGTCAGAGCAGACCACTTTTGTTCATAAATAACAGTTTTCAGACAATATTATCATCAGGAGGAGCTGGTACTTCCTTATTCAGGTAACATAATAAAATGTGTCAGCATCAAAAAAGAAAGAGGTGCAGCCTAAAATATAGTTTAGCCTTATTCCAGAGGAGTCAAACTCAAAGTGGTGAGGGGCCACGATAGTTAATAAGAATCCTTTCAGAGGCCAAAGATGGTGACATTTGGAAGCTTTTATTACATTTTGAACGTGAGGTTTCATCTTCATTTGGGTTTTACGAATGTTATCTGTAACATTAATTTCCTCCGTTTAAGGAAACTAGTTTTATTTGGATTTGAATTGGTTTTAGATGGACTTGAACTGGTTAAAGTTGGATTGGAGCAGGTTTTATTTGGATTTAAGCAGGGTTTATTTGTACTTGAACAGGTTTTAGATGGTGATGAACAGGTTTTATTTGGATTTGAACAGATTATACATATCTTAGTCACAAAAACTGGCTTAAGATTTCATAAACAAATCAAATTAATCTGATTCAAATCCATCTAAAACCTGTTTAAATCCAGTTCAAACGTAGCACCATAAACATCACCAACTAAATGCATTGGAGGGCCGCATAAAACATTGCAAAGGCCCGCAATTGGCCCCTGGACCTTGAGTTTGACTTGTGTGACTACGAACAAAAGCTGTCACATGAATCAACAGGAGCTACTTCTGTCATTTGAACACATCTCAGAAGAGTTCCATGGTTTTCTCTGTGTTATAAAGCTAAAAGCTAAAGCTAAAATCAAAGTGTGAGTGTGTGAAGTGTTACCTGTCGATCCGGTCCACAGCAGCAGTCCCAGAACAACCTGAAACACTGACATGGTTCACTCTGAGTTTGGGGAAAGGTTTCTGTTCTGTCTGAGGTCGATACAGAAGAACAAAAACTTCCTCTTTTTACATCTTACAACATAATTATGAAAAAGGAAACCATTCAAAGAGCGGTGTTTCGTTTTCTTTTGCTTCTACAGTTTATTATTTCAGACTCTTCTATTACATTTTGTGGCTGTTTTCGCAGATCGTATCTTAGTCTTTGATGATGAAGCACAGGTTCTAAAATCGTCTGTGTTTAACTGTGTCTCCTCCACGTGATGTTTGAGGTCATTCTGCCCTTTTTTCCATTTAAATTCTATTGTGGTCTGCTTAAAGAGAAGTGGGAAGGAACTGTTTAATGATCTGAGAGTGTGTCGTAAGGAATCGTCAGAAAAAACAAGATCTTACACCATCTAGGTTTTATTTTGAAGGATTTCACAGCTCGCTTCCTCACTTTCCTTCTCGTCGTTTTTGTTTCCTGGAGTCTGTTCTGCTGCAACGAGAGACAGACGCTGATAGAAACATTTAGGGTAAGTTCTAAAATGAATAGGTAATAATAGTCAGAGGAAACCCACATCAGCAAAAAGAGGCAATTCCAAAAAAATACAAAAACACCTTCACTTCTTCCTCATTTTCATGTGTTACTGAGTCTTTTTTAGCTTTCAACTTGAACAGAGATTAAACTAAAACTTGAGAAATACCACAAATAAATAGAAAAGTACCAGAGTCTTATTAAAACAAGACACTGAGCCAGAAATGAGGATTGACTCAAAATTAATTTAATCAAAAAAGGGAAAGTTATTAAACAGTTTAATGTGAAAACAGATAAAACAAGCTTTATTTTGAAATCAAGGATCATGTATGTGGAAAAAATCGAATGGAAAATGTACTTAACGTGTCAGAAACATATCATTATTGGGCAAAACCAAACAATAATTAGGAAGTAGATGTAATAAAACATGTTTAACACTGCGTCACACACAGAGCCCTTCAGAGTCTGAGACAAACACAGACATATTTAAATTTTTAAGTGTCATTCATTCAAATTCACTGCAGAATCGTTTCTGAGCCTCAGTATTTTCCAAAATCCTCTTAATGGCTATATTTACAACCCTGCATTTATACATCTATCTTTTGAATTAGAGCTAGAAGAGAATCAAAAGTTATTATTAGTTTGCTCTGTTTATGACACTGTTGATCCTGAACACAACATAAATGACTTATTTGGTCCTGAACGTCACCAGCTTGAGTTTCAGGCCTACATTTACTCAGATATAAGCTGATCATTTCTCTCTATATTTATTTACACACACAAAATATCTCTGTCCACACGGTAACACTACAAATGCTCAAAACGAGGAACAACTCTGCAGCAGGTTATTACTATTTATGGACGTCTGATAAAGTGGAAGGTGAAAACAGCCTTTTATTTTCACAAACAAGGCCCAAGATCCAAAAAATCCACTTGGAAAGCATTAAAAAGTACAGGTTTTGTCGACTGAACCTCAGTTTTCTTGTGGATGAGTTTCCAAAAGTGTAGCTGCCGTCAGTAGATCTCTGTCTTTGGTGAACTTCTCGTGGTCTTCCTCAGAGTTTGTGTCTTTGGTGAACTTCTCGTGGTCTTCCTCAGAGTTTGTGTCTTTGATGAACTTCTCGTGGTCTTCCTCAGAGTTTGTGTCTTTGATGAACTTCTCGTGGTCTTCCTCAGACTTTGCGTCTTTGGTGAACTTCTCGTGGTCTTCCTCAGAGTTTGTGTCTTTGATGAACTTCTCGTGGTCTTCCTCAGAGTTTGCGTCTTTGGTGAACTTCTCGTGGTCTTCCTCAGACTTTGCGTCTTTGGTGAACTTCTCGTGGTCTTCCTCAGAGTTTGTGTCTTTGATGAACTTCTCGTGGTCTTCCTCAGAGTTTGTGTCTTTGATGAACTTCTCGTGGTCTTCCTCAGAGTTTGCGTCTTTGGTGAACGTCTCGTGGTCTTCCTCAGAGTTTGCGTCTTTGATGACCTTCTCCTGGTCTTCCTCAGAGTTTGCGTCTTTGGTGAACTTCTCGTGGTCTTCCTCAGAGTTTGTGCCTTTGATGAACTTCTCGTGGTCTTCCTCAGAGTTTGCGTCTTTGTGGAAGCGATGAGAGACGGTGACAGATTAACCTGCTCTCGACCCGATCGGTTTGACTGACAGCGGCGGCGCTCGGTGACAGCGGCAGACGCCCCGTTATTCTGACAGGAACGGGATAAAAGACGGGTTTTTGGAAGGAACCTGTCCCGCAGAGATGAAAACTTTATGATACAAGACGTGGAACGATCGGGAAAAAGCAGAGAAATACGACAAAGAACAGGTTGTACTGGAGCGACAGATCAAACTGATGAATAAAAGATGGTTTTAACTTGATAAAAACTGCATTTATCTCTATTTCTGAACGGTTATACGTTGAGATTATTACATATAATGAGCTATTATTCTGATTGTGCCACGTTTCCAATAAAAGCCTTCTTAAGAAAACTCATTATAATCAACTTAAGACTTCATTTCTTCTGTGTCTAGACCAGTGTTATATAATGTCCAATTTTCTATCATAAGATTTTATTCAGACGTGACAAATAAGATAAATATTGCACACCATAAATGAGAAACTCAGCTCCTTTGTTGTTTGATTTTATTTACTGATTGTAACTTTTAGTTTTTGCAGCACAACAGGAACTTTTAAGTTTTAAGTCAGGCTCTGGTTAAACAAAGATGATCCATTTATTTTACAAAGTGGAGATAATTGAGGGAAAGAAGTTAAAGGTAAGCACTAAATGTAAAATTCTGCAGTGGTTTATTGGTTCAGTTTTTATTGTTTTAATAAAATAAAAGAAGAAAAGGTGGCTCTGATATTGTCGTTGGGGTTGAAACTGTGACTGAAGGATTTTTTTGGGTAATGCAGCTTTAAGTGAAACATTTATAAGACAACAACTGTGTGTTTGTGAGAGTGAATGGGTGAATGGATGCTTAGTGTCAAGAGCTTTGAGAGTCAATGTTGGAAAAGCGTTATATAAATGCAGCAATTTTAAGATCCAAGATTTAAAGTTTGTTTGTGAAATCTTACGCCAGTTTCTGCTACAAAGATATCTATAATCTGCTCAAATCCATATGAAACCTATTCAAATCCAAATAAAACCTGCTCAAATCCATATGAAACCTGTTCATATCCAAATAAAACATGTTCAAATTCTTTTAAACCCAGTTCAAATCCAACTAAAACTAGTTCAGATCCATCTAAATCCTGATCCGTCTAAAAATTAGTCTAAATCTGAATAAAACTTGTTCAAATCCAACTAAAACTTCTCCAAATTAAACAAAAACCTGTTCAAATTCACGAAAAAATGTAAAAGATAACTTACGTAAGACTCAAATTAAGATAAAAAAAAAACCTTCCCAAATGTCACCATCTTCGGCCCCTGAAAGGATTCTTATTAACTATCGCGGCCCCTCAACACTTTGAGTTTGACACCACTGATGTAGAGTATTTACACAACAATAAGTTGGACCAAGTGTTTTAAAATGAACAATAAGTTTCATTAGTTTGAAGATGACACTGTGACACTGACAGTAGAAGAACAGAGGTAATTCCTAATGTTGTCCAGCAGATGGCGACGTTTGTGTGACTTTAAAAACCACAAAAGACAACAGAAAACATGCTTTATTGTTTAAAGAACAGATGACTGAGACAAAAAACTAGTTTTATTATTTGTGTAAGTATATTTTCACATCTATCGTTGACTTTTAAGGTGCAGATTCAGATTTTTGGAAGCACATTTTTTCTTAAGAGTTCTGCAAACAACTTCACCTCAAAAAGACTAATGTTATTTAAGATGAAAAAGGTGAGAAAGGAGTGTTTTGGTGAATCAGAAGGATGTGTTTATTTGCATTTAAAGAGGTGAGTAAACTCTAGATGAGACCAGAGGACACTTTTAATGACTTGGAAACTCGATTGAATGAGAAATAAACATGAAAATGAAAAGCAAATAGAGTGTTTTTACATCAAATGTCCATTTAAATCTGACCAGAATGAGGACAGATGTTAAGTCCAGGTCTGAATGGGGTCCCAGCATCAGTCTCTGTTAAACCCAAGAGTGTTTCCACAGTTTCAAAAGCTGCATTAGTGGCTGCAGTGTGGTCTTTTTTTTAATTCCAGCTGAACAGAGCCCAAAGAGGTGAGCTGTAAATCTTTGTGTCGCCTTCTGCGGCAAATCCCTCGATAAATGGAAGAGGATGGGACGTCCTGCGGAGCTTTTGTCCCCCGAGAGAGGACCGCTGCAGTCTCTCAGATCTCTGTCCTGATTGGTCAATGTAAGGGCTCCTTTCATTGGACCACCTCTCTTTATTGTGTTGAGTCAGTGCACTTTTCCACTTCACTGCAACTCATTCAAACTAAAACATATTTAGTTGTTATAAAGTTTAAAAAGTTTTCATTCATTTAACTTAAACAAACAGGAAATGAACAAATAATGCTTCAGGAAATCTCAAATAAGCAAATAAAGGTAATGCATCTGGTTCATCAAATGTCATTGTTAATATTATTTTTATCTTTTTGTTTTTTCTTCTTCCCTTTTGTACTTTTGCATGAACAGCTTAGTGGGACTGGAACTGGACGAGGGAACTTTACACAACAGACGGAAGCAAAAGAGTGTTATTAGACTGAAAAAAGCTTCTATACCTTTGATGGAGTTCAATCTGAGATGAAACAGTCAAAATGAAGGAAAATGTTGTGTCTATATCAACAGAACACACTGAACCTGCTCGTTTATTTCTTTGAACAGATGCAAGTTATAAAGTTTCATTAAATAAATCAAAATTATTCAAAGGTAAACTTTACGTAACCAGGAAAACCCCATATGTTCTATATATTTACTGTACTTACTGCATTTATTGATCCCTTTCTGCTGCTTAAAGAAGATAAAACACTGAACAACTTTGTACAACATTTATTAAAGCATGATTTCCATTATTCAGGAGTTTGACTTTATTTATTTTCCATCTTTACTCGTAAGATTTGATGTTGAACAAAGCTCACACAGAAAATAAAGTCAACCTTCAAACATGTGGTAGCAACACTCAGTGGAAAAACTCATCCCCCGTTTAATCATTTAATTCATGAAGCACCTTTTCGCATTTTAAACATAAAGTTGATTCATAAGAAGACGTTTTAAAGGCTTTATGCAAATGAGCAGTGACATCATTGAAGTGAGAGCCAATCACAGATCAGGATTTGATATTAATACTAAATAAATCCACGTAATGATGACCCAGAGTTACTGAGAACAAGTGATTCATCAACAAAAACAGACTTTTTATGACTAATTGCCAGATTAGTCAAACAAAAGGTCAAACAAAAACTTGAAATCCTGAAAATTTATTTATTATAATGTAGACCAATTTTATTTATTAGCTTTTTTTGTGTATTTTGTCTTAATTTGGAGCTTTTGATACCCTTTTTCCCACTAAACCAGTTAAATTCAGGTCCACTTCTGTCTGCTTAAGGGTTAATTGTGTGTGATTGGTCCACATTCCTTCACTGGAGTCCCTCGTCCAATCGGCTGCAGCCTTCAGCCTCTGTCACTTCCTGTTTCTAGCAGCTGCTGCAGTCAATCAGCTTATTCAGCAGAGTGTGAAGTGTGTGTCCCGCTCTCCTCCCCCTCCTCTTTATGTCCCTCTCAAAAAGCAGCCGTCCCATCCCCCTTTTCCCCTCTCGCTCTGCAGCCACATGTGTCTCTGCAGCAGCACGAGCCTCTGGACAAACTTACACCAACTTGTGCGTTATTGGACTTGTGTGTGTCACAGAGCGTTTTCATGCAGGACGCCGCTCCTCTGCAGCAGTTTTCTCTCCGTATGAAGCCGGACGGACGCAGAGCTTCACTGCGGCTCTTTCGGCTCAAGGTAAGTCTCTTTTTGTCTCATGTTTATGTCTCGGGATCGTCTTGTCGCTCAAACAGATGTGGATTTATGCTGTCTTCTTGGAGGGAGCTCTTGATGATTTGGAGAAAAGATCCTCCTCAAAAGATCATTGAGGAGGAAAACTATGATCCTTAGTCTCATTTAACACAGAGACATAGTAGTTAACGTAAAGAAAGGCGATAAAATCCTGTCTCTAGAGCGTTTATTTATGTTATTTAGACACAAAACTCTGTCCTACCCACAACAGACTCTAATCTACTCGTAAAAATGAGATGTTAAATCACTTAAAACCACAATAAATGACTGTGAATAAAGTAGGAATGCGCCGCTTTGATCACATGACAAATTATCACAGATCTAAAACTGACTTGCCCAGTTTTATAAGTTTTACTGAAGAGCTTTGTCAAACCAAACGCAGAGAAGTATAGTAAAAGTTAACGTTTTAATCTCATTTTCAGCATTGTTTGTTGTAGCTTTAAAACCTTGAGGCTGAAAGACTAAAGAGTTTGTTACAGAAAAGCTTTTACTGAGTCTTGATGCTCTTTTTGTTTGAGGAGATTGTTCTTCTTTCACCTTTTTTTTAGAATTCAATGACGTTTTAGGTAAAGAGCAGCAGTAAATACCAAAAATCAAGTGTTTACGATGTCACATTTATGTTTATATTTGCAAATTATCCACGTAGCGTTATTATTTTCGCCTCATTGTGAAAAGAGCTCATCACTCTGGTAACCCATAGCTATTTTTCATGTATTTCTTTGACCAAATGTAGCATAAAAGTGGACCGTGGCTAGTCTTTTTGCTGCTGTTCGTTTGTTTTCGTTCCTTCTTGTTCAATATATTTCACTGAATTCATTAAGAAGCAGAAGTCTTTGGAAAAAAAAGGATTACGTCGAGGTTAAAATGACAACAGCCAAAACAAACACAAGAGAAACAACTAAAAAAAACTATCTAGTCACGCTTTAATCCAAGTTTAACAGGTTTTTCCAATGACTAAACAGCGTCTTATGGAAAATAGTGACACGTGCAGCATCGATGATATCACTGGAGATGATTGTCATTTAGATTGGCTCAACATAGTCTCACTAAATACTGCAGCACATTGACATAAACAGAAATACTTCTTGATTGTATAAAGGAAAAGTCTCTTTGTCTATTTACTGCGTCATACTGTGTAAAAGTACAATGCTCTGTGAATAGTTTTATTGTAATGCTTTACAGTAAGAATCATGACTTGTTCTGTCTCTAAACTGTTTGATTTAGTGGGTTTTACTTGATTTAACGTATCATTGAATTGGAAAAACTTATTGTGTGCTCAACCTTTTGATGGCATTGATTTTAAATGGTCCATAGACACAATTTTGAGTCGAGTTGTATTTGAAGCAGTCATTTTGAAGCTTGGATGCATTTTTAATATTATTAAGTTAAGTTTAAGTTATTCCTGGTGTTTATTGACGAGAGGCTGCAGGAAACATTCAACCTTTTCTGTTTATTCCCATCTTTCTCAACATGAAATTCATAGCTGCAGCAGTTTCCTCTCATTTAGACTCAATATTTGAGTTTGTACAGGTTCTGCTTGTGTTTAATGCAGTGGAGACGATAAATATAATAATGTTTAAATTCATGAAGCGAGAGCAGATGCTGATAATAAACATTAAGCTTTGTCATTTGTAATGTTTTCTGTTTAAATATGACGTTTATCACAAAAACAAGGTGTAATTTAAAGCAAAAGTAAAACTGAAATGTTTTTTTTTTTTGCTTCTGAAGTGCCACTAAATAGTTTTTTTTGTTTGTTCATTTCCTTTCATTGGCTTTTCACCAACATTAGTCAGACATCATTTACAACACACAGACAAAGAATGTACAAACACACTCAACATTCACACCTACAATAATATAATGTGTCATAATCTAAATATAATCATACAATAGTTCTTCCTTTTGAAAAGAAATAGTCTTATTCCCAGATTTGATCATTGCTCATTCATCAAATCATAAATATACACAGCATTCAAACATAAAGTTAAATCAATCCTGTGTAAATAAGAGAAAATGTTGTATTTATTCAAGAAATGTAAAAAAACCTGCACATTTCAGGCCAGTTTTTGTCATTGAACCAAGTCTTATCAGAGACGGACCCTCGGTGAATACTTCTGTTGTGGACGCTGACTCTCTCTCGTGAAATTCTTCAGCAACGATCAGATAAATGTACTTTAACACAGATGTGGTCGGTAAAAAAGTGCTGCGTTTGCTGATCTTCGAGAGCGGCTCCTGTTTGAGATTCCAGATGTGAAGTTTCAGATGTGTTTTAGAGAGAAGGAGGGTCAGGGAGTGGACCGAGTGTTTCCACCGCGTGGTACAGACCAGACTGCTGCAGTAAACACTTCTGAACCACAAACCTACGCTGAACGGAGTCAACGCTGGAAAGAAACGTGAAGCAGGCCATTTCAGTCGAGTATAAGAACCCTTTATTACATTATACAAATCTAGAGGTTTAAGTGAGTCAGTCTCTTCAATCACAAAGTCATTCATTAACTTCGAGGTTTATTCTGGTTAAGTCTAAGTTTTCTTGTGTTTAAAGCTTTGTTTTCACTGAAAGTGTTTGGGTCGAGTCAGTTCTGGTCGGTTTACATCAGTGGATCAGAAATATAAAGAGGTGATAAAGAGGTGAGGGGCTGTGATACTAAATAATAATCCTTTCAGAGGCACAAGATGGTGAGACTTGGGAAACTTTTGTAAAATTTTGAATGCGAAGTTTCATCTTGAGTTTTATGAAAGTTAAGTTTAACAAACATTTTTTTTCTTTTATGGAAACTGGTTTTAGTTGGATTCAAATAGGTTTTAGTAGGATTTGAACAGGTTTTAGATTAATTTGAACAGGTTTTAGTTGGATTTGAAAAGGATTTAGATGGATTTGAACAGGTTTTAGTTGGATTTGAAAAGGATTTAGATGGATTTGAACAGGATTTAGTTAGATTTGAACAGGTTTTAGTTGGTTTTGAACAGGTTTAATTTGGGTTTGAACAGGCTTTATTTGGGTTTGAACAGGTTTTAGTTGGATCTCAACAGGTTTTAGTTGGATCTCAACAGGTTTTAGTTGGATCTCAACAGGTTTTAGTTGGATTTCAACAGGTTTTAGTTGGTTTTGAACAGGTTTCAGTTGGGTTTCAACAGGTTTTAGTTAGATTTGAACAGGTTTTAGTTGGATTTGAACAGGTTTTTGTTGGATTTGAACAGGTTTTTGTTGGATTTGAACAGGTTTTTGTTGGATTTGAACAGGTTTTTGTTGGATTTGAACAGGTTTTAGTTGGATTTCAACAGGTTTTAATTGGATTTCAACAGGTTTTAGTTGGATTTCAACAGGTTTTTGTTGGTTTTGAACAGGTTTCAGTTGGGTTTCAACAGGTTTTAGTTAGATTTGAACAGGTTTTAGATTAATTTGAACAGGTTTTAGTTGGATTTGAACAGGTTTTAGTTGGATTTGAACAGGTTTTAGATTAATTTGAACAGGTTTTAGTTGGATTTGAACAGGTTTTAGTTGGATTTGAACAGGTTTTAGTTGGATTTGAACAGGTTTTAGTTGGATTTGAACAGGTTTTAGTTGGATTTGAACAGGTTTTAGTTGGATTTGAACAGGTTTTATCTATCTTTATCTTTGGCTTAATATTTCAGGAACATAATAAACAGATTCAAATACCTGTCTAAACCCACCTAAAACCTGTTGAAATCCAGTCTAGAACCTGTCCAAATCCAACTAAAACCTGTTCAAATTAATCAAAAACCCAAACCTAACGCTAAAAATATAATCTTAGTGGCACATAAAACACTGAAAGAGTTTGACACTTGTGGTTTATCCTGTAAAAAAGCATCTCGTATCACTTTGGTAACATCTGCAGAAGATTCAATCCAGTCGATTGGACAAACCTTTAAACGGGAAAAAAGAAAAAGAAAATGAAAGGAAAAATACAAAATGACAACTGTTTCTTATATTACGCTGTTCTTGTTCTGATGATTAATGCTTACGGCCGCTGTTTCTGGTTTAAACATGAGCACATCTTTATTCTAGTCAACGGCATTATTAAAGTTTTGGTTTTCATTATGATTCCTGTTCCGTATCGCTCAGAAACATTCCTCGAGAGTGAACTGTTGAGTCTGGTCCGTCCGTAAATCCTCAGGCGAAACACGACGAGGACGTGACGCTGCACTTTTTCTGGTCGGAGCTGTCGGTCTTCATTCCTGACGTTGAGCTGCTCCTCGAAGCGGAGACGAATGTCGACCGACTTGATTTTCTTTGGCGGTGTGTGTCTCAGCTCCAGGAAACAATTAGATCAACCAAAACAAACGCAGCCGGAAAGAGTTATTAAAACTAAAAAAAGAAAGATACCAGTAAGTTCAAAGGATTATTATTACTCCAGCTGTTGGGAAACTAATGTGGCATATTCTTAGTTTGTTTCCTTCTGTCTTTTAAATATCATAATGTAGTATTAGAAATAGTACAATAAAGGGATAGTCCTGTATTAAACGTATTAAACTAAGCACTAATCGACTTTTTGAACTTTAAACCCCGACACACGTGATGTTTGTGATGTTTAATGTAACTTAACGTCACAGTTTTTGATATAAATCAGGTTTAACCAGAGACTGAGGCATGTCACATTGATCTGAGACGTCTGTGAGTCAAAGGTCAACGAGGAGCAGCGTCAGAGTGGAGTCATGTGATTAGAGCTTCAGAAAACAGCCGAGGAAAAGAGCGCGGACCAGTTAGATCAGTGTCAAACTCAAAGTGCTCTTACATGAGTTATCTTTTAAAGTTAATTCACTCCTTTCATGGAAACTGTAGCTGGATTTGAACATGTTTTAGTTGGATTTGAACAGTTTTTAGTCGAATTTGAACAGGTTTTAGTCGAATTTGAACAGGTTTTAGTCGAATTTGAACAGGTATTAGTCGGATTTGAACAAGTTTTACTTGAATTTGAACAGGTTTTACTTGAATTTGAACAGGTTTTAGTTGAATTTGAACAGTATTAGTTGGATTTGAACAGTTTTAGTCGAATTTGAACAGTTTTAGTTGAATTTGAACAGTTTTACTTGAATTTGAACAGTTTTAGTTGAATTTGAACAGTTTTTAGTTGAATTTGAACAGTTTTAGTTGAATTTGAACAGTTTTAGTTGAATTTGAACAGGTATTAGTTGAATTTGAACAGGTATTAGTTGAATTTGAACAGGTATTAGTTGGATTTGAACAGGTATTAGTTGGATTTGAACAGGTATTAGTTGGATTTGAACAGGTATTAGTAGAATTTGAACAGTTTTAGTTGAATTTGAACAGGTATTAGTTGAATTTGAACAGGTATTAGTTGAATTTGAACAGGTATTAGTTGAATTTAAACAGGTATTAGTTGAATTTGAACAGGTATTAGTTGGATTTGAACAGGTTTTAGTGGGATTTGAACAGGTATTAGTTGAATTTGAACAGGTTTTGGATGGTTTTAACAAGTTTTATTTATCTTTGTAGCAAAAATCAACTCCATTAAAACCTAGTGCCAGAAATATCACTTTCCAAATGCATTGAAGGGCCACATAAAACACTGCAAAGGGCCACATTTGGCCCCTGGGCCTTGAGTTTGACGTGTGTGAGTTAAAAGAGGACGAGACGATGAAGCCTATTGTTGGCGAATATTTATTTACTTAAAGGAGCAGTGGACATTTCCTCAAACAGACACAGTGTCATTAAATCAGAGTCAAAACAAGGCCGTGGTTTTAAATCCAGGGAGGGCCCAGTCGGAGCATGTAGAGGGTAATTGTCACAGCGGCGGGGGTATTAGTGTCTGAGCGGCTCAGCGGCCTCCTGTCGGGACGACCGCGGGGAGCCTCAGACCACAATGCACCTCCCTCTGAGCTCAGCTGCTGCCAAATACTGCACCACTGACTTTATACTGACTCCTTCCAGACGTCTCTGTTACACTTCAGTCTGTTCAGAGGTTTTAAACTGTAGCAGAAGATCATTAAAAACCATTAATGCAGCAGTGTTTCTGGATTAAACTTCAACATATCTAACTTCTGTTGCTGTTTTTGGCCTTTTTTAGTGATATTTGGTGACTGCACTTCCACACTTCTCCTTTTACAGTGAAAATCCAGGCTGTAGTGACAAACCAAATGGAAATAGTTCTGATCTGAAATCTATTTAGTTCCTTAACCTTTCTGAGCTTAAATAGAAACATGAGTGTGCTTCTCCTCCAGCAGCTCTAGAGGAAGTTCTAGAGAGAAACAGGAAATATTTAAATTAATCTAGGACACTATTATACTCTGCGTTCTCTGAGGCGGGTGTTTATGAAAATGTGCTTCTTGTTGTTTTGTGAAATCAGCTGAATCCTGAAGAATTAAGATTCAGTCGAGATTAAAAGCTTTTATTGTGACCTGCTTCTCTGAACAATTACATGACTTCTTTGATTTATTAAATACTATGAAATAATAAACACTGAACACAGAAAAGTTAAAATTAAATAATAGCAGCATGTTAACATTAAAAATAGAAAAATACTGTACCTAAAATAAACCATTTTCATTATTTTGTGTTTTTTAAGTCTTACAAATCTTTTATTATATTAAATATTACTCTGTGATACTGATGTTTTCGATTGTTGGACATAACCTTAGTTTTGATGAGATTATAGTGAAAACAGTCCCATTTTCCTTTTGCTCTGGAGTTAATATTTTACCCAATGCACAGTTAAACAAGTGTATTTTGTCTTTTTGAAGCCAATCATTGATGCAATAAAGTGCGCCTCGAGAATTACAAAACCTCGTGTTGTTGTAATTCACCCTTTACTTGAATTCTTTGAAAGCCTCTGGGTCCAAACACAACTTTGTGAAACCCTGCAGTGACTGGACTAATGCATTACTGTTGAATCATTGGGTTTATGAACACGTTTCTTAAATGTGATGCTCTTTTAAAACCGCCCAAGTCCTGTTCTGACATGTCTTGTGTATTTGACCCAGTCACACATTCACACCTCGGATTATCATCTCATTACGTTTGTGACACCTTTCCTTCCTGTAAATGCTAACGACAAACTCATACACAACAATGACGTGGAGTTGTGTCAACAGGAATTACACAAACTGGTTTTTATTTCATTTATTCATTTATTTGGTTGGGACGGTGTATAGTAATAAACGTACAATGATCGTTTCCATCTGTATTGTCCCAGACATAGAAAAAATAAACAAAAAACATGTAAATACAACAGATTAATTGACTTTATAAAACCATGATGCAGTACAATACATAGAACAGTCATAAAACTAACCTAAAGTAAACTAGACTGTCCATATTTATATCATATAGATCTAGTTATAAAGGGCTGATGCTTAAATATCATAAAGTGCATGTTATTTTGAACTCTGTACAGTAACATACAGACATTACACACATTTATACACTCTAACCATAAATAAAAATGTATATACATATGTAAATCTTTGTTTGAGAGTGATATTTCTTATATTTTTTAAAGAGATTGCGTTTCTTTATTTCCTATATTTTTTTTTTACTGAGGTATCATATTGTGGGTCCTGCATTTTGAGATTTATTCATTATATTTCTGTTATTTTCTTATCTTTTCACTAGTCTGGTCTGTAACAAAAAAAGAATTTCTCTTTGGAGATAAACAAATTCTGATTCTGACTCTGATGTTATTAATGCAGCTGTTTTGAAGTCCTTCATTTAAAGTAACTGTGCATAAGTCTCTTAGAGTGCTTGTTTTAAATATAAGAGTTGTTCATTTGTTTGGGTTGTTATAATCATAATTAAGCTGATTCTTAAACGAAACAAAAGTGAGGCTTACGTTTAATTAAAGTTTGCACAAGAGTGTTCCAACTTGTGCAAACTTTAATAGATTTGTGCAAAAGTAGACTTTCTAAACTGTTAGATTAGATACAACTTTATTATTATTATTATTTAAATTAACATGTGACAGCAGTTCACAAATAATACAGAATAGTGTAGTGTAAGATATATATACACAGACTTTTAAATATAGAACAGAAAAAGTGACAAAATAAAAGGAACAAAATTAGCAATATAATAAAAAGAGCATTTTATCTGTAAAATGTTCCACAAATGAGTTGAATTATGGATCAATGACACTCTCTATTATCTTTAATGAGTCATTCCCACAGTGCTGCAGTTAAAACAGGACCATGGCTCCATAAAGAGTGAAAGGTGTGACATTTGACGCTGAAGATAACAGTGAAGTGTCAAACCGAGCCCGGCGTGTCCCAGAACTCTGCAGATGGTCAGTGTTTTCATTAAACTGAGAAAATACAGCTGTGTGAGCAACAACAAGACACAACCTATGTCCTCCTCAACAATGATCTTCTGTTCGGGACGTTTCTCGACACAATCCTGTTTCTGTTGTTGTTTTAGAGTGTGCTCGTGCTCCAAGTGTTTGTGTTTGTAGCATCTGTCGGTCATTTTGTTTAAGTTTAAATCCTGAAATACAGACGTCAGAGTGAAACAGATATAAAAAGACGGGTGTGTGTTCATTAACTTTTAAACTCTGTTATGTTTCTATTTAAATGTGAAAAGCAGACAATCCATAAACGTCTAAACGAACCAAAAACAAATGAAGGGAAAAGCATGACGAGATGTGTCAGTAAAATCATGACCTAATGTCTCCTACAGAACAAATAACAGAGTAAAACAAAAGAAGCAGAGGCCGAATGTGTTCCTTATCCACTCCATTTATTTTTATCTCTGTAGAAGAGTTCAGTCTGAATCGTTTGGGCCACTTCTGGAAATCCCACAGAGTTTTATTTGCTATTTCTGTAAATTAAATAAATTATATCTTGTTTTGGGCTAAAATAAAAGAAGCTCCACTGCTTCTAGGGGGATTTTATTTATTTATTCTTTTATTTTTATTTAGATTTATTTATTGCCATCCACTGTCTCAACTTTACCAATGGAAACGTATTCATTCTTAGCCTTAATTTGTCGTCTCTCTGGGTTTTATTGCCAGGTTTGAAGGGGACCTGAGCAAAAGTTATCTTTATTTTTCTTCGTTTTAGTATTTGTCGTGAATTTGAACAGGTTTTAGTTGGATTTGAACAGGTTTTAGTTGGATTTGAACAGGTTTTAGTTGGATTTGAACAGGTTTTAGTTGGATTTGAACAGGTTTTAGTTTGATTTGAACAAGATTTAGTTAGATTTTAACAGATATTAGTTGGATTTCAACAGGTATTATTTGGATTTTAACAGGTTTTAGTAGGATTTCAACAGGTTTTAGTAGGATTTCACAGGTGTTGATGGATTTGAACAGGTTTTATTTATCTTTGTAGCAAAACTGTAATTTTGCTGCAGCTGTTTTATTGTTTTGTTGTTTTATTGTACAGATTGTTTTATTGTTAAGCACTTTGTAAACCTTGTTTTTAAAGGTGCTATATAAATAAAGTTTATTTAATTTAATTTAGTTTAATTTAATTTAATTTAATTTAATTTAATTTAATTTAATTTAATTTAATTTAATTTATTTTATTTTATTTTATTTTATTTTATTTTATTTTATTTTATTTTATTTTATTTTATTTTATTTTATTTTTTATTTATTTTATTTTATTTTTTATTTTTTTATTTTATTCAACAAAACCTCTAGTGGCAAAAATATCACCAACTAAATTTATTAAAGGGCCACATAAAACACATTTGTCCCCGATGCTTGAGTTTGACGTGTGCTTTAGATTTTTATGCTTAAAGTTCTCTGTTCTTTGGTCAGTGATCCAACATGGAGGTCCCCACGAGACCCCAGCCGTCCCCCTTCGCTCTACCTCTGCATAAACCCAGCGCCCTGACGTCCGACCCGATGGACGACCAGGACCAGCTGGAGGACCTGTTCAGTCCCGACGACGACGTGTTCTTCGAGTCGACGGACGAAACCTCGCGGCTGCTGCAGTCGAGCGTGAGCGTCTGCCTCCAGGACAGTTTCATCGAGCTGAGGGAGGATGAAGAGGCCAGGAGGAAGAGCGAGGAGGAGAAGGTCAAAGACATGGCGGCTCGGAGGCAGCTGCTGGCCGTCGAGGAGCTGCTGGAGTCTGAACGGAGCTACCTCAGACTTTTACAGCTCAGCTCTGGCACCGTCAGAGAAAACCTGCTCAGACTACAGGTACTTAACATGTCTTTGGACTGTTTAAATATTCATATCTAACGTTTGATAAGACACAATGTAGTTATTACACAATCAACAGAAAGTCCAACCATGTCCCAACCAGGATTATCATTTTTTTTCATATTTTTATATATTTTTGTTCATATATTTATCCCCTCTGGCCTAATTAAGATAAAAAAAATACTTTATTAATGGATACAGAATAAGAACAGATCAAGATCATTTAAAAACGTCTTGTCCAGTCAACTTTCCTTTTGAAAACTGACCTTTTTTTTTTTAATTTTGTGGAAAAGTGATGCCTATTCTTTGCTTTAGAGAGATTACAGTGTGTTTGTCCTTCTTCCAGCCTCCTCCCTCCAACCTGGACTCCATGTTTCAGCACACGCCCGACGTTATTACTGTCACCGGTCGACTCCTGGACTCTGTGGACCGACCCAACCTTCAGCCCGGAGACCCCGCCTTCCTCCAAACCTTCTGTGAGTAAAACTGTTCACCTCCGTTCTCCTGAGCTCTTATAAATGAGACGTTCCCTCATTTTCATTCAGGAAGTGGTTGTAAACAGGAAACAGGAAATACAATCTCACGTTACTGCCCATCGACCAAGACGGGAGTCCAGACTGACTCTTGTGTCTCGTTTCTTTGCAGGTAACTCCTTCCTCAGCCTCTCGTCACAAATGGAAGCGGCGTATAAAGAGTATCTGTCCAATTATAACCAGGTCATACTGTTGGAGACCAGCTACAAACAGAAGGAGGCGCTCTGGGATCAAATCGTGAAAGTTATCAAGACGTCTGCGTAAGTTCAGTTAAAGAAACACACCTGTAACCCTCTTTTCACTGTTTTCCTTCTTCGTTTTCACTGAAAGGAGGTACAACAAATACAACAAAAGTAAATGACTGGAGTCTCGAGGTTATTCAAAGACAGAACAAACCTGGATTTTTAGTTTAAATCAAGAATGAACAATCACGTTTTCCTTTAAGGTTGTTTTGCCAGACTCGAATAATGCTGGAGATTGGGATTAAATGCTTGAATAATACTAAAAAAAAGTGAATTATTTGTGTTTCCAGGCATCATACTTCACTTTTCTAAGTTTTCTACACTCTTAATCTCACGTTTACATCTATTTTTCATGTTAATAGCTTCAAGAATATCAAGCATTTAAATATATTAGTTGGTTCTGGTAGCACAGCTCAGTAATAGCATTGAAAAATTGAAGTATTTACGTTAACAAATAGTATTTTCCAGCCCTGCATCAGTATCTAGTGATTATATTGAATATTTTAAGCAATAAATATTGGTCACTCTATGTTTATTACTTAATAATTATTCATAAATTACCACATTATTAACTAATAAAGCTTTTTTTTTTCTCCTTTTCTTAAATATTTGCCTGTGCATCCATTCAGACTTTTAATTCTTTGACTTTAAGAACAATAATCGTCACAGGTTTTAATTAAAATGATACAATACGGCGTCACACTTGGAAAAAGCACTTTATTTCAACAGCTTTAAATAGATTAAATTTGAAGAAAAGTCTTAAACACTGCTTTAGCTCAACTTCCTGCTAAATTAAACTTGGATTTAGCACAATTTCCCAAAGTTTGATGAAGTAATACATCATTTACGACGCATTAATGTCTCCTCAGGCCGGAGTTGAAAGCGTCCTCTCTGAGTTTCTTCCTGGTGATGCCGGTGCAGAGAATCGCCCGTTACCCTCTCCTGCTGCAGACCATCCAGAAGCACACGGACCCGTCCCACCCGGTCTACGCCCTCCTGGACCGGACCGCCCAGACCTCCGTCGCCCTCAACTGTCGCATCAACGAGTACAAACGAATCCGAGAGTTCAGAGAAGTCGGTCAGTCTTGTTTTCTTGGATAAATGTTCCCAAAAATACGTCCTGAAAGTGTTCAAATCCTGTAACGGACGATATCTGCGCTGTTTTCCTCAAAATGAAGTGTCGTTCTTTGCGTTTTTGCAGCTGATAAATACAAAAAGACAGAAAACCTGACGATAAAAGACAAGATCAACCGACTGAACACGCACAGCATCTTCAAGAAAACGGCGAGGCTCAGTCAACAGATCAAACACGAGACTGGAATCGTTCCGAAGGTGTGGAAGCTATTTTTATTTTACCACCTGCTCTGATTAAACGCTGTCAGGGATATTTATCAAAATAGAACAAAGCGTAATCTTTTGAGTTTTATTGAATAGGTGTTGTCTTGCAGTGAGACCAAGATCAAGATTAGATTTTTTACTGTCTGTCTCTTTAGTCTATTCTTAACTCTTTAAATCTAAAATACTCTACGTCTTATGTCCTATCTCTGTTTATTTTTCTTACTAAAAACACATTTTCTTCAGACAATAAGCCTTTCCACCAAGGATCCCAACCTTTTTCCCCCTCGATCTTTTTCCGGAGAATAAAAAGCTTACGTTATATTAATTATTAGTGATATTAGTCCTCGTTGCTCGTGCAGATTGTCCCATAAATGTCAAAATTTAGTATTAATTGTATTATTTAAAGTTCTTTTTCTGCCTGTTTAAGCAGTTTATTTTAGATGCCTTTTAGTTTTAATCCCTGTCCATAGTTTAGGTCTAGTATTATTTACACAAAATGGCAAAGATGCAGAAAGTGCTGAGTTAAATCGAAGCTAATTTCCATAAATCAACAAAATCTGGGACCGTCACACAGACATTATACTATTTCTGTTTGTCAGTTTCCTCCCTTTTTGCTCAACGAAGCCATTAATAAATTAAAATAACTGGAGATTACTAGTCATCATGTTATTATTTAGGTTTTAAAATAATTATTAAAGATTTATTTCCTTGCCCTGATCGAAACTTAAATCCTTTACAACATGTCCACTTCTGTTGCAGTATTATTATTATTTCAGCTGCAGAATATACTGAATAAACCTGCTAACAGCGTCCGTCTGTGTTTGTAGTTGGTGGATGAAGAGTTCGACGCTTTAGAGGATTTCTTTTACCTTCTGGAGCGGAGCATCCTGGAGCTGCTGGAGAACGTAGAGACGTACCTCTGTCACCTGCAGGTAAACAAGAATACTCACAAAAAAGGACTTTGAATATGCTTTTGACGTGAACACATTTCCTTTTGGGCATGTTTAGGTCAAGAATGAGTAAAAAGGGAGTGTCTGGGCTTGAGGAGGTTTTGATTTATTTAGATAAACTACTAATGCAGTGTAGGAAGTTATGACTGTCAAGAGTTTAGGTGAAATATTTCAAAAGCTGCCTCTGTTTTCTCTAAAATGGAAAGTCTTTTTAAAGATCTCATGAAAACCAGACTCAAAGCTCAGCAGTGGAAAGGAAAATATACATTAGGAAAGTATTATATGTTGGGTTTTACGGCAGCAGAGAGGGATAAAACGGGATATTTTTTCCTGAATGTACAGTTTCTTTTTTAGTAAATGAGTCACACACATAAACTCATGTTTCCTGAGTCAAACACATGATTCTTTGTGAGTCTTTCCACTCTAAAATTATCCACTGGAAACATTTGCTCCTCTGCTTGAAAGATTTACCAACAGTGAACCAGCTTTAAGCCTTACATTTACAAATATTTGATTTAACTTCAACAAGGACTGGCTTGTTTTTGGTTTAAATGTATGAGTAATAAAGTCTCTAACATCCATTTGCTCTTGAGATGGAAAGACTTGTTTTTAAAGTATTTGAACGTATTTTTTAATATTCCACATTTGTAAAATACTGGAAAATGCTGTAAAACTGCTCCTGAATGCAATTAATTTTAACTTCTTTTAGCTTAATTTAGCTTTTCTTCTGCTAGATTTTTACTAAAGGAAAAAAAAATCTTACTTTTTCCAATCTTTATGAACATATTTCATTCAGAACTTTTCATTTGGCTCAAACTCTATTAAAAATGTGAAACTCTGTGCTGAGTATTGTGTGTTTTCTGTCCAGATGTTTCTTTCGTGTAAAACGGAGGAGTTCGACCTGTACATGGACGCACAGATGGAGCCGGTCTGTTACAAAGAAATCACCACGGCTCTGAGACAGTGGATCCTGCCCAGTTTTGTGAGTCTCAGCTGAACTTTGACCTCATTTTGAAACACTTTTTTATGTTTCACTTTAACAGTAAAAGACTTTTATTTTGGAAATAATGACAACCCAAAAACCTCTGGATTAGCTGGATTAGTTTTGTCTTTTAGTTCCACATTAGTCCTGGTTTAATCTAGCTTTAGTCTTGGTTTAGTCCTTGGTTTGAGTGTAGTTTATTCCTGGTTTACTCCTTTTTTCGTCCTGGTTTAGTTCTTCTTTAGTCTTAGTTTATTTCTTTGGTAAGTCCTCGGTGTAGACTTTGTTTAGTGCTTCTTCTGTCCTTGGTTTAGTCCAGATTTAATCCTTGGATTAGTCCTGCCTTAGTCCTGGTTCTGTCCCGTTTAGTCCTGTTTTAGTCCTGTTTTAGTCATGTTTTAGTCATGTTTTAGTCCTGTTTTAGTCATGTTTTAGTCCTGTTTTAGTCCTGTTTTAGTCCTGGTTCTGTCCCGTTTAGTCCTGTTTTAGTCCTGTTTTAGTCCTGTTTTAGTCCTGCCTTAGTCCTGGTTCTGTCCCGTTTAGTCATGTTTTAGTCATGTTTTAGTCCTGCCTTAGTCCTGGTTCTGTCCCGTTTAGTCCTGTTTTAGTCCTATTTTAGTCCTGTTTTAGTCCTGTTGTTTTAATCATGTTTTAGTCCTGTTTTAGTCCTGTTTTATTCCTGTTTTAATCCTCGTTTGGTCCCAATTTAGTCCTGGTTTTGTCCCAGTTTTTTGTTCTGATTTAATGCTGGTTTAGCCACTTTTATTTCTCAATTATTCCTGGTTTTGGTTTGGTCCTGGTTTTGTCACATTTTGGTCATGTTTTAGTCACGTTTTAGACCTGGTTTAGTCTTCAGTTTATTTATTTATTTATTTGTTTGTTTGTAGTGCTTTTTTCTTCTATGTTTAAAGTCCCCTGTTTTAGTCCTTGCTTCAGTCCTGTTCTAGTCCCAGTTTTGTCCTCTTTTAGAACTGCTTTATTCGTGGTTTTACTCCTAGTTTTGTGCTCATTTAGTGCTTGTTTTAGCGCTTTACTTCATCCTTTGTTAGTCCTGATTAAATCCTAGTTCAGTCCTGGTTTAGTGCTTGACTTCTCTTTTAGATATGATTCAGTCTTTGGTTTAATCTTGTTTTAGTCCTGAGTTAGTCCCGGTTTAATCTTGTTTTAGTCCTGAGTTAGTCCCGGTTTAATCTTGTTTTAGTCCAGAGTTAGTCCTGGTTTAATCTTGTTTTAGTCCTGAGTTAGTCCCGGTTTAATCTTGTTTTAGTCCAGAGTTAGTCCTGGTTTAATCTTGTTTTAGTCCTGAGTTAGTCCTGGTTTAATCTTGTTTTAGTCCTGAGTTAGTCCCGGTTTAATCTTGTTTTAGTCCAGAGTTAGTCCTGGTTTAATCTTGTTTTAGTCCTGAGTTAGTCCTGGTTTAGTCCTGGTTTAATCTTGTTTTAGTCCTGAATTAGTCCTGGTTTAATCCTGCTTTAGTCCTGAGTTAGTCCTGGTTTAATCTTGTTTTAGTCCTGAGTTAGTCCTGGTTTAATCTTGTTTTAGTCCTGAGTTAGTCCTGGTTTAATCTTGTTTTAGTCCTGAGTTAGTCCTGGTTTAATCCTGCTTTAGTCCTGAGTTAGTCCTGGTTTAATCCTGCTTTAGTCCTTCTTCTGTGACTCTCATTTAAACCAAACTCTGCTCTAAATCTGATTCTTATCTCGTCCGTTTCCCGTGCGTCCGTCTGTTCAGGAAAAGCGGATGCGGACGTTGATTCACAAACCTCTCTGCGCTCTCCGTGACCTCCTCCTCGGCCCCAGGAACCTGATCCGGAAAAGACTGGACAAACTCTTGGACTACGAACTCATCGAGGCCAAGTCCAACCTGAGCTTCGAGGAGCAGGCTGTGGCCAACACTTACAGGTAAAAACACGGCACACACGTGTTATTTTCTTCCCACTGACGAGCCCTGCCCTGAGTTTTTACATTTAATTAGAGTTTCCACTTCTCAATGAAAGGCTGGATGATAGTGTTTCTTCTTCTGTGGCTATAATTTACTTCACATTGTGTATTTAACTCGTAATTTTCTACTTGACCATCACATTTCTGAGCCTTATGGCCTGTTATTGACACTCAGAGAAACGGGGTTATTCATACTACTTTATGACAGATATTTCTTTATTAGAGACAAAAACTATAAACATGTCTTGACTTTGTCTGGAGTGAGCTGTTGTGATGATGTATATTGGTTGTTTAGGACTATACTGTCACCTGGTGGAGGAAAAAAGTACTGCAGGCCGCTTTTAAATCAAATAATCAGACTTTATCTTGAGATTATGACCAGGGCTTTACATAAACACCTGTAAATTCACAAAATATAGGTCGATCTTACTCCAACTACTATAAGATTACACTTTATTTACTGTGTTTTCATTTTTAAAAAAACACAATAATTATCAGAGCTAAATAATATGTAATAATATGTGGTATACAGTTATTATTTGGTTTGTTTCTGGTGATTTAAAAGGGTTTTAAAGCTAGTTTAAGAACATTTGAACGCAACATTCAGCTCTTTATGCTCCTGTATTACAGCTAATGAAAGGGTGGCTGGAGAAAATAAAAAATGGTGTGTAACCTTGAGTCACTGATGAGCAAATAAGTTTAGTGTCAAGCCTTGATTATTAAGTGTTATAATCTCAATGTTTATCTTTTAATTAGTGATTAATCTTGATTGGATAATAATAGTCAGTATAAATCTCACAGTTTCAGGGATATTTACAGAATAGACATCATTTAGTCCTTGTTTAGTCCTAGTTTATTATTCTTAGTATTGTCCTTGTTTAATACAGTCATAGTTTGTTTATTTATTTATTTATTTATTTATTTATTAAGGCTTCTTTTGACTTTGGTTTTGTCCAGACTTAGTCCTTTTTTTAATCTTTGTTTATTCATGTTTTATTCCCAATTAGTTCTGGTTTAGTCCTGGTGTTTTGTCCCAGTTTTTAGTTCTGATTTAATCCTGGTTTAATCACTTTAAGTTCTGATTTAGTGATTAATTTAGTCCTTTTAGTTTGGATTTCGTTTAGTCCTGGTTTTGACCCGCTTCACTCACAGTTTATTCATGTTTTTGTCCTGTTTTTGTCCCATTTTAGTCCTGGTTTCTTAGCTTTTACTAGCTCTTTCTTCGCCTGTGTATATTTTGAATGTGTTGTTTTCTGCTCTCGTTTCCTCAGGACCATGAACACTCTGCTTCTGACTGAACTTCCTCGCTTCAACACCGTGTCTCTGCAGATGATCTGGAGACTGTTGGGAACCTTCAGCTGCCTCCACAGAGACCTGTCCTCGGACATGCAGCAGCTCTTCCAGACGTTCGCTCAACAAGTAACGCTTCAGGAACGCTTCAGTCTCTCATTTAGCATCGTTTAGCCTTGACTTCATGTAACCTCTCTTCCTTTTTGCAGCTTCCTCACAGCTCGATGAACCCCGGTGCATTCTGGGAGTGGGCCGAGGCTGAAGTGATGCAGGGAATGAACAACCTGCAGACTCTTTGTCAAACAGTGGAAGAGACACTGAACGCCCCTGTCGTCCAGGTTTGTACTTTTACAGATGAATTAACATTTAAATTCACACATAAAACACACCTAACCACTTTTTAATTTGTAGTTTACAATAATGTCCTGCCTTTTTATTGGAATATGTTCCTAAGTGGTTATCTAAGCCACTAAACCTGTTATTTTTTTTAATAAACCCATTTAAGTCTCTCAAAACAATCCACATCATTTCAGTTTTATGCTTAATTCACTTTTTACCTCCAAATTCTGACCTCCAGATGGGAATAGATGGCTTTATCAACATGAATGCCATTGACGATTCAGCTTATCGATCCAATTCTTTATCGATTCTCTCAGTTCTGTGTGGAAAAAAGTATACTTTTTAAGTGATTTTATTTGTTTTAACACTTTCACTTGAGTCTGTTAAATAAAACAATAGTAAACCCTATATAATGATGAAGGAAAACTGAATAATCAATAAATAAATAATAAATAAAATAAAAATCACAAGCAAACAGGTCAGAAACTCTTCTTCCTGATGAAGAATTAAACTATTTTCTATTTAACAAACAAATTGAAGTCTATATAACATTCACAAAACTGGTTTAAAATGAAATTTGTGATCAATTATACATAATACAGTGTTTTTGTGGAATATATGTAATATTTATAAGACAATAGTGACATTTAACATTACTTTTTATTGACTGGGCTCATGTCACGTTTAATTTATTTACATTTTGAAAGTCTATTCTACTGAAATTCTTTGAAAAGTGCTTTAAAATCCAGTTTACTTAATTAGTACTTGTTTAAACTTGGTGTTCCTGTTGAATCATCTCTTTATTAAACTCTGATCCCGTCCGGCGTGTCCCGTGCAGCCGGTGCATCCGTCCTGGGAGCTGCGTTTGAAGCAGCTGACGGAGAGGCACCCTCTGGAGAAGATCTACAGAGCGACGACGGCGGTGGTGGGCAGTCGGGACCTGGACCTGACCCTGATCAAAGGAGAGCTGGTGGCGGTGGTCAGTGAGAGGGACAGCAGAGGAGACCGGCGTCGCTGGCTCGTCGACACTGGAGGTAACTTTGAGAATTTACAAATCTATCCGTTAACAGTTTGTCAAGTTTGGCTTCATCTGGACATGTCTTGAAATTTTCTTTGTTGCCTTCAGGACAATGCTATGTTTTACCAGATTGTAAAACAAATCGGTATCAAAACCTTTTATCCCAACAGCTAAGTCTTTTAAATTCTCAGTAGTCTCTTTTCATTTTTTTATTCTTTTTTTTTATAACATATTTAGGACAATTATAATTTAATTTAATTTAATTTAATTTAATTTAATTTAATTTAATTTAATTTAATTTATTTTATTTTATTATTTTTATTTCTTCCAACTCTGTGTTTAGTGTAGTTTGATATTGTATTTGTTGTTTGTCGTCTTGTCTGTTTATTGTTTTATTTTCTGCTTAAATTATTTGCCCGTGGTGGGATTAATAAAGTCGCTGAAGTCTGGTTTATTTTGTAAGAAGCAATTTCCCTCATTTTTTTCCTGGAAATTAGTCAGATTCCACCTGAAAGAAACAGTTATTTGAATAAATCTCATGGTTAATTTTTAGTGTTTTTATTTGACTATAATTAATTATATGAAAAAATTTAACTTATTGATTAAACTCTTAAACTCTTCCAGAATTGAGACGAACTGGTGTTTAAATGACACTTTAATTAAGCTTTTGTTTTCATTCACCGACGTAAGAGTTGGGCAAAAACAAAATAACAATTACAATTTGTAGTCAACCTTTTTACGTAGCATTGCATTGATTAGCACGACTTTTAACTGTTTAGCATAACCAAAATACACATTTCTATGTTACTCAAACATATTTTTATGAATGTAACAAACCTAGTCACAAAATCTTTATCTTTTTTAACCTTTTTTCTCTTTTTCACCGCGTACCAGAAGCTACCCAAAAATAAAAGCATGTAACCTTATAATAAACTTCGTTGTTCTTGTTCGTTGCAGGTCAAAGAGGCTACGCTCCTGCCTCTAAACTGACCCGTTACCAGCCGCCTTCATCAGACGAGCCCCCTCCTTCACCTCTGACAACGAGACCCGAGTCCAGGATGGAGGCTCAGAAACTGTCCCGAAGCCTGGATCTACGCTCTCCCATCGCTCCGATAACTCCGATAACTCCAAACTCTCCAGTGTCTCCGGCCGCTGCGTCTCTTTTCCTGGTGAGTTTTCTATTCAGTAAGTGTTCCTCTAAAAGAAACTTGTTAATGTTAGTGTTGTGTGGCATCAAGCTGTGAATATTAATGTCTGAGTCCAGTTGCTACAGATGGGTTTGTCAGAGAAAAAAGACTGATTAATGAGGCAGCATTTTTGGTTCAGATACAGAGATCTCTCACAGGACACGACCCTAAAGCCGAGAGGAAATGTTTGCTCTTATTAATATTCCAGCATCAAAACCTTTAGGTCATGGCCTTGAATATGTTTTTATAAATGCGTTTGGACAATTATTTCTGTCCAAAATGAATGCAGCAGACTTTTATTGAGAAAGATAAAGAACGCTGTAGAATAAGAAAACAACAATGAGATTTATGAGGTTTTTATATTTGTTTTTATTTAAGAACTGTTCCTGTGGATCAGCACATGCTCATTAACACAAAACAACAATTAAGAGCAAACAAGGCTGAGACTCAAGATCTGTTTATGTCACAACTCTAGTTAAATCCTTCTCACGTTTTTCAAAATGGTCGCTTCACTTTTACTCAAATCTGTTTTTTTGATGAAGCAGAGCTGTGGACTCGAGTCAGACTTGAATTTAATGACTTCTGACTTGTAAAAAGACTTGTAACTGGACTTGGACTTGAACCAAAGACTCAGACTTGACTTGGACTTGAGTCTCTGAAAAGACTTGATGCTTCTCCCAAAGATTAAAAGAATATTATTTGAAACACTTCATTTTCTTCAATAGTTTGACAGATTACACAGAGTTGACGCTGCCTTCAAATGCTCTCTGTAAAACTCAGCGCTACAGGGCTTTACAACCAAAGAACAAAAAGCAGACACACATTGAACATCAAGACACCAAAGAATAGAAAAAATCATTATGACAATACTTTTTGGACTCGATATTCTCTATAAATGCAAACACTTGTCAATTGTTAAATAAATATAAATGTATTTTAGCTCACCAAGTTTAATTTTAACATAATAGTGTTGTTGAAAAGGCTCGAAAGGACTTGAAACCTTGAAGAATAGGACTTTGGACTTGACAAACATTGACTTGGTTCCACATTAATTAACACAGAGATAAGGGGCGACTAAAGTGGGACAGTCTGTTTATATTGGACGCTTTATACCTTTTTTGTTTCACGCTCTAGTCTTTGTCGTGTTTTATCTTGTGTTTTCGTCTGTACACGCTTTAAAGGCAGACTGTGGATCATGTGAGGCAGCAGTGATGGACCATGTGTGTCTGATATTCACGGAGACGTCCATAACGAGCTGTTTAACCTTGTAACTGGGTCACTGTGTGAAGGGTCCAGAGTTAATTTATGTGTCGAGGCCCGCAGGCTCACATTCTGACTCAGAGTGGGCCGTGAGACATGGATTTACATCAGAGACACGTGTGAGAGATAGATTTTTTATCTTTTCTTTGTGGGAAGTGTCTGTTTTTAATACACATTTGAAATAATATATGAGCAGTGGATGTTTGAGGGTTAAACACTCCTCTTTTTACAGAGACTGGGTGAAGTTGGAACTTAGAGAGATGTTGGTGAAATAAGTACACAACTTTACACAACAACAGTGAGGTAGAGGAAAAATTAGACAAAATGAGAATGTTTTATTAAATGGAACTCAAACGGAAAAGGAGATATTTAAATGACATCCCAAATCACTCTGAAAGATCTCTGTTTCATTTTCATTTTGCGCTGCACAATATATCGCAGATTTATCATAATAATTCACGTACAAA
>CM072157.1:22593729-22618908 GCA_036850595.1 Rhyacichthys aspro | reverse complement strand
GGCGCCAGTCCCTCGCTGTGCAACCCATAGACGTAGCAGCGGCCATATTTGTTTACAAGTAGAGACGTTTAGTTTTGGAAGAAATAACTATCTTCTGAAACAGCAGGTTATTTTGTGTATTTAGCACAAATATGACTCTGTTAGAGGCCAGTGTATTGGACTATTTTCTTTATTAAATGCGTCGTGTGGTAGAGCCTCACTTAATAATCTCAGGAGATATATTTAGGTTACATGGTGCTACTATAACTTGATCGATTTAAGCAGTTATCTATACGTCCAGTACAGTAAAAACGTTTCTGCACAAAGTGAAGTAAACTATAAAGTCTGGTGATTTTTATTAGTTTACAAAATGCAACAAAAAACTGTTTGAGCAGTTCCTCGTGTCTCAGTTTGAGAAGGATCTGCTTCTGTTTAAAGATTTGGAGAATTCCAGACAAAACCAGACCAAACTGGACTAAAGAAGACTCCTTTTTCTGGGAACACTCTCAAAATGGAAGGTTTTTGTGTCTTCACTCACTTTTCCATTTTGTAAATTGAAAAAACAACCAAAATTTAATTGTATATTGACTGATATTCAAATATATATCTTCACATCTGTCTAAAAACAGAACCTGCTGGAAATCAGACTCAAATCGACAGGGACATGACTAATAAGAATTGGGTTGTCTGGCCAGGCTACTGTGTTATAACCCGACCTGTTCTGGATCATGTGAGATGTGGATAAATTATTGATATTGATATATTGATATATTAATGCTCAGTATTACACCATCAGTAGCTTTCCTCTTTTAATGTAAAAGGCAAAGTGACTCCTATAATGAAGATTTAATGATGTGCAGATAGAAACATGAATTAACGTTTTATCAAAAGGAAAATGAGCTTTAATCATGTTATAATTCACTTTTGATCTGGAAATAGCAACATTAAATAATTTCGAGCCCAGCTGCCGTTTAAACTGTTTTATATTCAACACAGTCTTAACTCTGTTTTCAGGTTTAGAGCGCTGTATTCTCCTGCTTTTTATATTTAGGTTTGTTTTCTGAATGAACCTATTGGATTTGTGTGGTACAAAGTGTTTAAACGCTCTTTCTACTGGTGGATAAGTATTTAGTTACAAAAGAAAACTGCAGAAGTAAGTCATTAAACAGACTTCATTGCATTGGGCTCACTTCTTCACTCTATATGCAAATACAACACATTTAAATGGAAAAAAACAGCACTTTTTCCAATCAGTAATGCACAAAAGAGTTGGTTCGCATACGACAGAAGTTATTGGACGGATGGTTCGGCTAAATCCAAGTATTCAAGGATAATTATTGTTATTCTGTTACGGTAAAAGTCTGTATAAATGAAATGAATAATAAATCCTATTACTGAGCTCTAGAGAGTTGTGTTTCGAAGCAGAACACTGGTGTCTTTTCATTTTATAATTGTTATTTAATCTTTATTAATCCAAGAAAAGATCCAATGAGGTCAACAAACTCTCAAACAGACTGAACATTAAACAGATCTACAACATAATCACTATTATGTACAATCACAGGAAGAAATCACGCAGTTAAACGTCAAATCTTCAAGAAAATGTTTAAACAATTGTGATCCTACAGAACTAGATTTGACAGAAACAATAATGTCATCGAAGAGCCTCAAAAGTTGTTTCTAGAGGTTACAGCCATATTTTGCTGCATTAAACATTCAACATTAAATTCATAACGATGCAGCAATTTCCTATAATTCAAGGACATACTATTTAAGGCAATTCTGTTTGTGTTTAATAAAGTGTAGACAATAAATGTGATGTTTTAATTCAGAAAACAAGAGCCGTATGACACCAAGTTTGTTTTAAGACAAGTAACAAACATATTTTTAAGGCTTTTTTTCAATATATCCACAAACTCAGCATCTTTACTTTCAGAAAAACTAGTTCACAACATGCTAGAAAATCCTCCCAGTCACAGGAAGAACAAATAAAATCCACACACTTGTACAAAGTAATGTATAAATGTTTATTTGTTAGCTTTTAATGTCTTATTCTGTCAGATCATCTTGTATCAGACAGTAACAGTAACATAACATCACTCTTCTGAGAAAAACTGCAAGAAGTTTAGCATTGAAACATGTCAAAGTAAAAAACTTTAAAAACATTCTGTTTATAAGCATTTAAAAGCTAAACTCCAAACAGAAAGGCCTCATTTTGATTGTACTCTGGATCTTCTTGTGAGACGGTCTCAAAATGGTGGAAAAGCTTGGTGAAAAACAGTGCTATCTATGTGTTTTTCATGTTGTATGTCAAAAAAGATCACAGTAGAAACAGAAAACCGTGTTTGTTGGAGCAGATGAGCTCAATACTGACCACTGTGAGCTTTAATGAAAGTTGTGAACTACTTTAAAAAAAAAAGCGACAAGAAGAAAAACTGTCCAACTCTTGGTGTTTCCCGTCACAGCTTTTCAAACCAGTTCCATTTATTGCTTTGTGTCGAAGTTCTCCTAAAGTTTCATACATGCTTCATGACTTCTTGACTCCAACACATTTCTCTGTATTGCTTTTATAATTGTCAGGTTTTCATCTTCGCATGTTCTAGTCTTTGGGGATTGCAGTAGTGTCACAAAGTCATCCCAGAGCCCTAAGTTCAAGTAAAGATGAGTTTGTCTACACGGGGGTCTCTGGGGTTGAAAATACACGTCAGGAGCTCCATAATGAGACTTTCAGCCCTCGTAGACTCGGTGGTTGCGGTGACAGATCGCGGCCACAGGCGTGTGAAAGAAAAAGCAGATTTACTTCCAGCGAAAGAAGAAAATCCCGAGGACACTGCGGCTCCCCTGACGGTGCACTTCCCTCGGGATTATCACTGTCATCAACAAAGTTTCTTGCTGATCCTTGTCAGATACACTATGTACTTGTGAATAAACAGAGAGTGCTGTGGTGTTTACATCTTCTCAAAGGCTTCCATTGTTTTATACTGTGCATTGTGTGGATGTTGAATTGTATTAAAGCTGATTAAAGCCACTAATCAATCATAATGTTTACTTGCTCAGATTAGTGAGAGTATTACCAAATAGACAATAGTGTCTTCCAAAAAGTGCATGTCAGATGGTTAAATAACTTTATGTATATTTATATATGTCTTGAGACTGAAAGAAGTGAAAAACAATTCAGCCAGCAGCATAAAAAGTGTCTAAAAACAAGTATTTCTATAAATAAGGGTCTTGACATTTTCTTATTTGTTTATATTTCCATGTGTCTCTGTCCTACTCTAACCTTTCCCAACATCCAGACCTTGAGACCTGGCTTTAAAGCTCCACCAACTCTAGAGACCTCCTGCTTCTCTTTTATTAAAAATAAAACCAGACCAGTTTTTCCTCCAAAATACTACTCCATTTGACCAAACTGAAGTTTAGAGTTTAGCGTTAGCTTAGCTGTGACTTCAGCGTCAGGACGACAATTATCTCCTCCTCGTTAAACATTACGTGATTGAATTGACAGTATTTATCTGTGTTTTACGTTGCCTCCCTTTTCTCTGTTGATGCTTTTCTTTTTTCAGCTGTTTCTCTGTTAAAAGACATATTCAGCTGAAAATACACTTTATCTGCAGCTATTAAACTTCCTGGAACGTCATGTGACAAGCCGGTGTCGTAATATGGTCAATTTCACCTTTATATATTCTGCATTTATGGACTCTGAAGTTGTTTAGTGTTTTAAACGTTCAACATTCAACATCTATTTTTCACCAGACACATTTACAGCACAAGGTTTAGTCCCTGCTGTGAAATAAAGTGCATATTTACCGGAGACCACCAAACTCTGTCCGGCCTCTCTCTGTTAGTGCAGCTCTTCAAACTCCTATCTTCAGTCCATCAAAGCAGAGAGATGTGGAGGTAGACAGATGGAGTAAAGCTTATTTTTTGAAGAGGTTCCTTCCCCAACAACAACAACAACAACAACAACAAAATGGTCAAGATGAAAGCTTCAGAAAAAAGAATAAGGCAGCACATCTCTCTGTGAGTAGACTTTACTGCAACAAAAACCATCGCGGTTTGTTTCCTTGTGTCCTGGAAAAACCTACAAAATCTGGAAGACGGGGCCAGCTTTTGGAAGGTCACAGAAACTGAGAGGAAATAGTTTCTCATAGTGAAGGAAATTAGTGGATATTGTTATTATTGGTCAGTTCACAAAGAAAGAATAGGAACATGGTGAGACCTGGAGGAAGCTTAAGACGCTTAGCATAAGATAAAATAGGACTTAATTGATCCCACAGAAAGGTAAGTCTTAACAAAATGAATAAAATAGAATATAAAATACTTTAAAAAATAGGATTATAAACCAAACGAGTAAAGAGCAGAGTGAGTTTGTTCATTTGTTGAAGCTGAAGGACCCGATTTGTTTGGCCCCACCACCTTTCCTGCTTCTTTTATTTAAAAAAAGGTAAAAAACGGATGAATTTTTAACCACAAAATATTAATACATTACATTAAATCAAAGTTTAGAGCTGACCTTACGCTTTTATCTTTGGAGTTTACCGTTTTAGACTGTAGTGATCTCATTAAACACTGCGTCAAAGCATTACCAACATTTATCCATGTTTCATTTGCTGCTGTTTCACTATTTTTATCTTTTTTGAGCTGTTTCTCTGTAAAATAAGACATATTTCTAACAGAATAACCCATTTCCTTGGTTTATTTCCTTGTTCCTTCGTTGTTGACATCAGTGTCGACCAATGGGAGCGCTCCTTTTTACCTGAAGTGAGCTGTGATTGGACAAAATCTATTAAAATCCTTCATTATAAAGACTAGATCACGTCTTAAGGTCTCATTTTTTCAGATGATTCCTGTTACAATAAACTTTAGGAGATTACACTGAAAAACTAAATGCAACAGGAAAAAAAAACAATCAGGTAATGGACTCTTAAGTTCCTTTGTTGCTTTGTGTCATTTTGTTTTTTATCATTTCCTTTTCCAGCATCACGTCGTGGAAATTCTTCTCCTGAAATATGACCGTGATCCATCGTCCATCCATCTTCCCTGTCTTTTCCTTGACATTTTCTGTTGACTATTTGACATCCAGCACTATTCCCAACCCTCGGTGTCGTCCAGACCATTCCTCATTGGCCTCATGGACCAATCTATATTCTTTGCATAACATTTCATCTTCTCTTTTCATAATAACATTGATTTGTATGAGAAGACTGCAGCCTGTGACGTCCATCCCTCTTGATTCTGTTTTACATTCCCACGTCGTCAGTCCCAAACCGTGTATGTCACCAGGCGCACGGTTAAGGCAGGACAAGGTGATTAAAGTTCGGAAAAGGTAATAAAAATCTATCCCGGAGACTGTCTCGGAGGCAGTCTGTGGAAAAAAAGAGGGGAGGAGTTGAGATTGGGAGCGTGATGGACAACCTGAGACTCAGCAGCAGGTCATTACTGCCTGTTCCCAGCAGCTGCAGTGGGCTTTAGAGTCAGACGGTGGGACAACAGTGCCACCGTGTGATGAAAAAGGGAATCACACAAGGGCTACAGTTGGAAAATGTATGATCTGATGGTAATAGCAAGAAGAAATACAGAAAAAAATAAAGTTATAAGTGCCAAATAAGGTTGTTTTTATGGGTTACAGCAGCAAATCATATGAAATAGTTCATTACCTGATTGTTTTTTTACTGCTGTTTATTGTAACAGGAATCATCTGAAAAAATGAGACCTTAAGACGTGATCTAGTCTTTATAATTAAGGATTTTGGGGCCCAAATAAAATTGTGCCCAAAACTGATAATCTGGGTATGACTGTGGCCTCTCAGTGAGTCATCTGAGTGTTTCCAGAGAGAATATGTAGTATGTAAAAGGAGAAAGGAAACATGAACAGAAACTTCTGCTGTGGGCGTACGTGACAAAGATATAAGTACAGATCTGAATATGAACCAGCCTCGTCTTTCACTTCATTTATTTTAAAAAATCTACCCTAAAAGCACTGGCTGTTTCATAAAAAACTCACTAAACTGACTGTTCACCAGCTGTAATTATAAATGAATGTAAATGCATATCAGTCTTTTGTAGTTTGCACTTTTGAATGGGTTTGATGTAACATTGATGACTTTTTTATAACACCAGACGGCAGTATATTTGACTGACTCCTGACTTAACCTGACATTCTTCTCCGTCTAGTGGCAGAAATTAAAATGAGCATTACCTGGAAGAGTTTTCTGTCATTTAAATTTAACCGGAGAGTCGTGTATTTTTTGATTTCATGATATATATATATATTTTTTTATTCTTACTAACACTGTGTTTCAGATGATGTTAAAGGCACGAGGAGTAACAAGTGCAATTAAGGATTTTGGGTTGTTTATAAAAGGTTAAAATGAAATCAATGTGAAAGTGCAATATATGTATTGTTAATGTTGATATAAAGTTAAGGAATATGACGTATTTTTGTAAATTTTAAAATAATATTAGAGTCTATTTCATCAGTGAATTTAATAAAAAGATTCTGAAAAATGTAAGAAGGCTTTTTGTGTTTCTTGCCTCCTTATTTTCTAACAAATAAGATGTTACTAAAGAGGTAAAAACATGCATGTAATAGCTATGTTATAAAGCAAAGAAAATTTCAGAATAAGATTAGACCTGTGTCATATTGTAATTTCTGTTCCCACACAATGATCACACACAGCAACAAGAAATAAAACTGAACAGAACTGAGCTCCTCATTTGTCTCTGTCCCAGCACGGATTCAAAAAGAAACACTGTTCCCTCTGAACTGTAGGCCCCAGCAGCAGATTAACTCTACAACATGCTGCTGTCTCAAATAGAACTAAAGGTTTTATCTGCTGCTTCAAATTAATCACAGCACGAGAAAAATTGCAAATAATCATTTATGGTTCATGGAAAGTGCTTCTCAAGATGATGTAATGTTGTCGAGGCGGCCATCTTGAATTATTTGGGACACTAATTGCCAAAAATCAAGACACGATTAAAAGATGGTTGACTTCTTTTTATCGTCACAGAAGCACTGGGAGGTCCCACATTGATCTTTAAATATGGAGCTATAATCAAGTACCAATAAAACATAAAAAAAAAAACTTGTCTCTGGCTCCTCTCTGTGTTTATTTGTCGTGGATTTTCCCGTTTGTGATTCTCACATGTTCTCAGGGTTTCACCGGTGTATGTTCCTCTCGGCGCTCTCCATCTGAGTTAGAGATCAGCAGATCTGCACAAGGCCCTGTCACATTAAACCACTCTGTTCAGTTTAGGATTAAAAGTCCCGTGAATGAGAGATTGAATGTTTTCCTCCAATAAAAACGTCAAAATAAACACAAGAATGACTGACAATCTCCACAGACTTTTGCATATTCATAGAAATCATACAGTGTTATTATGACACGTGGGAAATAACCAGGAAATGCATTTATTTTTATAATTTGTAAAAAAAACAAAAAAAACATCAGCCCTACCAAGATTTACTAAGCATTAAAGGTCAATATAATTAACTATAATTAGAATGGTGATTTCACTACCTGGTTTTCTGTGGTTTTCTCTGGAGTTAATACAGCGTCTGTGAAAACTACATTTAGTTCAACTTCCTGAAGTCACTCAGACACAATGCTGCATCTAACTGTTGTCGTTTGTGGTTTGCTGAGCCTCGGTTTAACTCAAGGTAAGAAAAAACTGACTTAATCATTTTGATGTTTGTGGGTTTTAGCCAGTTTCGTAAAAAAAATGTGTTATTTATTATAAAAAACGTGTTATTTTAATCTGATTATGCACGAGTGGATACGTAGCTGTGACTGATGTGATCGATACAACACAGTGTTTACACAGCGCTCATTTCATTTTAAAGGTTGAGGAGCAATGTCTGAAATAAAAATGAACCAAATAGCAATAAAAAAAACTGTTATATGTTGAGTTTAAAGGATGACAAGTGACAAATAATGCACAAAAGAAACGGAAGGTGAATTAGAACGCATGCATTTCTAGCAGTTTGCTGTTGTTTACTGACAGTGAGGTGTAAAAAGAGGTGATAAACCACAAGAAACTGGTGGGGGTCTGATGGTGCCAGATGTGGGTGTAGTTTCAAAATGCACCACTGGTTCACAGATGTTTTTTGAGGTCCAGATGACAGCAGAGTTTTAATAAATTCTGTAAATCCCTCTTTAGACGGCTGGAGCCACTTTGGTTGATTGTCCGAGCTCCACCCACAGCTTAGTGGGACCTCACAGTGGACACCTCCCAGAGAGTCTGTACGCGACGGTGAAGAAGCCTTCAGGTCCTGAAACTAACAACGAAACCTGATCTTTGACTCCAGACCAGACTTGAGCCGAGGTTAAACTGTCACGGAAAGATCATTTAGGTCTTTTATTTTCTTTCTGTTCGAATTAAGATCATGTTGTTGCTTTTACAGTTTATGTATTTCATTTCACATTTTAGATCACACTTCCACTCCTAAAGTCACTTATGTTTGTTTCTACGGGAGCCCAGCAGGGACATCCCAGAATCTATAAAGAAACTCAGTGGAAGATGATGAACAAAATAGTTTGTAATGAAGCTAAAAAAGGATAATAAATGTGCTTCTCTTCTAGCAGTGCTCGGTTTGTTCTTCGAAAGGAACAGAACAAATTGAAATAAAAGCTTTACATGCCTTTTTTTTGGCAAGATTGTATAAATTTATACAGTGTCATTTTGATGTGTCTATTTTGTTGAATTATGACCTACCTTTGCGTCCGTCTGTTAATAAACCCGTTACGACATGAGTATTTATCAATACATAATGAACATTGATCGATTACAACAACAAAGAATGTATAAATGCAGAGCAGGATAACCTCAGATTGTTTTGTCTGTAATAAGTATAAATTCAGCTTTTTTCAAAGAGCAGAGATCACTGTGTTTACATACATCATATTTTTAATGAAAGTGTAATGTGCTGGTTATCTTTTTTAATGCATGTTCCAGATTATGAATGAATGAATTGTTGTGATCCATAGTAAAGTCATTATTTTCAGAACAATCTGGGCTGACAACAAATATGTAAATATAGGTAAATGGAGGATTTTTACTGTTTTAAAAAGTCCGAGCAGCAGAGGGCGCACTTTAGAAATAACACCATCTGCTCATGAATGTGTAAAAATATATCTGATTTAGTCACCCATTTTCTTTATTATCACTACAGGCTATTAATTATTTCATTGTTTTACAAAGAATTACTTCTACATAAATATCACCATTTAATTACATTTAATTAGAAGCTGATTACAAATAACCTTGTCATTTTAGCATTGATTAATCCTTAAATTAATAATTTCATGTTTTTTAATGCTCTACAACTGCTTATTAGTTTGTCATTATTATAAAGTGTGAATAAAAATGGTCCTAAAATGGAACCTTGTGGAACTCCTCCTTTGAAATTAAAAAACTTGACATAAAACAATCGGTGATTACAGCTTGTATTTTTCACAAAAAGCTTTACAAAAGAAGTACAGTATGAAAACTTTAGTTAAATCAATAAAAAAAAGTCAAAAAATGGAATTGAGACGTCATTAAAACCTTACTTTAGTCTCTGCTGTGATCCAGTCTTAGAATATTTTCCTGAATATGCTCTTACTTTTTAACCTGACGAGGCAGTTTACATTTATTTAAATCATTTGTTTGAGTCTCTGGACAGAAAGGATGAACACACACTTAATATTTCATCTTCAAAGTAACTAAACGTTGATGTTTTCCAGCGGTTCACAGGTTTCTCTTCTTGATGCAGTCCAGGACGTGAACGCTGACGACGGCTGAGATCATGACGACGAGGCCGACAGAAAACACAGCGCTCTTCACCAAACACACACTGACTCCAGCAGAGACCTGCTCAGAGCCTGGAACAGCAGACGTTTAAATGTTCAAAATAATCTTTAAAATAAACCTTAAACCAGATTAAACTGTTTTAAGACTCAACATGAGGTGAATCAAGCCTGTGGTTTGTGTAGTTTCCTCGTCCTACCTGTCGTCCCGGGACAGACTCGTCTAATGTCCGTCACGTCCCGGGTCCAGCTGACCTGGTTGCTATGGTTACAGATGATGGAGACGTCTGTCAGGTAAAGGTGAGGAGATGCTGCAGAAGGAGTGATCTCTGTGCGTTCTTCTGTGCGTTTCGTCGCAGATTTGGTCGAAACACGTGAAAGAGTGCCTCGTGTGGACGTCCCGAGTCGTGCAGCTCACAGTGAAGTTACAGGACTCGGAACTGTTCCTCACTGAGTCCACTGTGAGCTTCACTGGAGAAACTGGGTCTGGAATAAACCACAGTCAAAACTCTTTAGTCCAAACAAAACCCTCTTTACTGTTAATTCCACTGATGCCTGAAAACATCCATAAAAATAAAACATTATAAAACATAACACTTTATAATAACTCACGCAATAAAACAGTAGTTAAGCTCATGGCAAAGGTCTAAAGACATTTATAACAATGTTTATAAAGTAATAGTGATTATAAATGCTGGATTAATGCTTTGTAAATGAATTAAGGATTAATTAAGTTACAAATACTCAACTAATTCATAATAATGTGAGTTATTCTGAAATGTTGCTTAGTTTTTGTTGCAGCAGAGAGTTCAACACTGGAAAACCATTCACTAAGGCCTTGAGCTAATTGATATTTTGATTTTAAATACATTTAAATACGTGATACATTTATAAATAAAGTTGATAAATGAAATTGAATTGAAAAATGTAACCGATGAGACATTTAGACACCATTAAAACATTTAGACACATAAAAACTTACCAAGGACAGTCAAACTGAAGTCAGACACCATTTGGGGTCCATTATTTTTAATCGCCGTCGCAGAATAAAACCCACTGTCTCTCTGCTGCAGGTTCCTCAACGTCACGGAGCAGTTTTGTGAATGAAATGTAACTTGGTCGTTGAGGACTTGAGACGTTCCATCAGACTGAGCTGTGACTAAAACTTTCTTGTTCCTGAATCGCCAAATTAAAACAACGTAGTCCTTCAGAGCTTCAGGATGCAGTATGTCCAGGGTGACATCACTTCCTGTCTGCACAAACAGAGTCTTCATAGACCCTGGACAAACACCAAATCAGACTTTTATCATAATGTCTCGACTCAATGTTGGCCAGAGCAGACCACTTTTGTTCATAAATAACAGTTTTCAGACAATATTATCATCAGGAGGAGCTGGTACTTCCTTATTCAGGTAACATAATAAAATGTGTCAGCATCAAAAAAGAAAGAGGTGCAGCCTAAAAGATAGTTTAGCCTTATTCCAATGGTGTCAAACTCAAAATGGTGAGGGGCCACGATAGTTAATAAGAATCCTTTCAGAGGCCGAAGATGGTGACATTTGGAAGCTTTTATTACATTTTGAACGTGAGGTTTCATCTTCATTTGGGTTTTACGAATGTTATCTTTAACATTAATTTCCTCCGTTTAAGGAAACTAGTTTTATTTGGATTTGAATTGGTTTTAGATGGACTTGAACTGGTTAAAGTTGGATTGGAGCAGGTTTTATTTGGATTTAAGCAGGGTTTATTTGTACTTGAACAGGTTTTATTTGGATTTGAGCAGATTATACATATCTTAGTCACAAAAACTGGCTTAAGATTTCATAAACAAATCAAATTAATCTGATGATTCAAATCCATCTAAAACCTGTTCAAATCCAGTTCAAACATAGCACCATAAACATCACCAACTAAATGCATTGGAGGGCCGCATAAAACATTGCAAAAGGCCCGCAATTGGCCCCTGGACCTTGAGTTTGACTTGTGTGACTACGAACAAAAGCTGTCACATGAATCAACGGGAGCTACTTCTGTCATTTGAACACGTCTCAGAAGAGTTACATGGTTTTCTCTGTGTTATAAAGCTAAAAGCTAAAGCTAAAATCAAAGTGTGAGTGTGTAAAGTGTTACCTGTCGATCCGGTCCACAGCAGCAGTCCCAGAACAACCTGAAACACTGACATGGTTCACTCTGAGTTTGGGGAAAGGTTTCTGTTCTGTCTGAGGTCGATACAGAAGAACAAAAACTTCCTCTTTTTACATCTTACAACATAATTATGAAAAAGGAAACCATTCAAAGAGCGGTGTTTCATTTTCTTTTGCTTCTACAGTTTATTATTTCAGACTCTTCTATTACATTTGAACTTACTGTAGGTTTTGTGGCTGTTTTCGCAGATCGTATCTTAGTCTTTGATGATGAAGCACAGGTTCTAAAATCGTCTGTGTTTAACTTTGTCTCCTCCACGTGATGTTTGAGGTCATTCTGCCCTTTTTTCCATTTAAATTCTATTGTGATCTGCTTAAAGAGAAGTGGGAAGGAACTGTTTAATGATCTGAGAGTGTGTCGTAAGGAATCGTCAGTGAAAAAACAAGATCTTACACCATCTAGGTTTTATTTTGAAGGATTTCACAGCTCGCTTCCTCACTTTCCTTCTCGTCGTTTTTGTTTCCTGGAGTCTGTTCTGCTGCAACGAGAGACAGACGCTGATAGAAACATTTAGGGTAAGTTCTAAAATGAATAGGTAATAATAGTCAGAGGAAACCCACATCAGCAAAAAGAGGCAATTCCAAAAAAATACAAAAACACGTGTGTTACTGAGTCTTTTTTAGCTTTCAACTTGAACAGAGATTAAACTGAAACTTGAGAAATACCACAAATAAATAGAAAAGTACCAGAGTCTTATTAAAACAAGACACTGAGCCAGAAATTAGGATTGACAAAATTAATTTAATCAAAAAAGGGAAAGTTATTAAACAGTTTAATGTGAAAACAGATAAAACAAGCTTTATTTTGAAATCAAGGATCATGTATGTGGAAAAAATCGAATGGAAAATGTACTTAACGTGTCAGAAACATATCATTATTGGGCAAAACCAAACAATAATTAGGAAGTAGATGTAATAAAACATGTTTAACACTGCGTCACACACAGAGCCCTTCAGAGTCTGAGACAAACACAGACATATTTAAATTTTTAAGTGTCATTCATTCAAATTCACTGCAGAATCGTTGCAGGTTATTACTATTTATGGACGTCTGATAAAGTGGAAGGTGAAAACAGCCTTTTATTTTCACAAACAAGGCCCAAGATCCAAAAAATCCACTTGGAAAGCATTAAAAAGTACAGGTTTTGTCGACTGAACCTCAGTTTTCTTGTGGAAAAGTGTAGCTGCCGTCAGTAGATCTGTCTTTGATGAACTTCTCGTGGTCTTCCTCAGAGTTTGCTGTCTTTGATGAACTTCTCGTGGTCTTCCTCAGAGTTTGTGTCTTTGATGAACTTCTCCTGGTCTTCCTCAGAGTTTGCGTCTTTGATGAACTTCTTGTGGTCTTCCTCAGAGTTTGCGTCTTTGGTGAACTTCTCGTGGTCTTCCTCAGAGTTTGTGTCTTTGATGAACTTCTTGTGGTCTTCCTCAGAGTTTGTGTCTTTGGTGAACTTCTCATGGTCTTCCTCAGAGTTTGCGTCTTTGATGAACTTCTTGTGGTCTTCCTCAGAGTTTGCGTCTTTGGTGAACTTCTCGTGGTCTTCCTCAGAGTTTGCGTCTTTGGTGAACTTCTCGTGGTCTTCCTCAGAGTTTGTGTCTTTGATGAACTTCTCCTGGTCTTCCTCAGAGTTTGTGTCTTTGGTGAACTTCTCGTGGTCTTCCTCAGAGTTTGTGTCTTTGATGAACTTCTTGTGGTCTTCCTCAGAGTTTGCGTCTTTGATGACCTTCTCCTGGTCTTCCTCAGAGTTTGTGTCTTTGATGAACTTCTCCTGGTCTTCCTCAGAGTTTGTGTCTTTGGTGAACTTCCCGTGGTCTTCCTCAGAGTTTGTGTCTTTGATGAACTTCTCGTGGTCTTCCTCAGAGTTTGCGTCTTTGGTGAACTTCTCCTGGTCTTCCTCAGAGTTTGTGTCTTTGATGAACTTCTCCTGGTCTTCCTCAGAGTTTGTGTCTTTGATGAACTTCTCCTGGTCTTCCTCAGAGTTTGTGTCTTTGGTGAACTTCTCGTGGTCTTCCTCAGAGTTTGTGTCTTTGTGGAAGCGATGAAAGACGGTGACAGATTAACCTGCTCTCGACCCGATCGGTTTGACTGACAGCGGCGGCGCTCGGTGACAGCGGCAGACGCCCCGTTATTCTGACAGTAACGGGATAAAAGACGGGTTTTTGGAAGGAACCCGTCCCGCAGAGATGAAAACTTTATGATACAATACGTGAAACGATCGGGAAAAAGCAGAGAAATACGACAAAGAACAGGTTGTACTGGAGCGACAGATCAAACTGATGAATAAAGATGGTTTTAACCTTCCTGTCGTGTTCGGGTCAAATCTGACCGATTTACAACTTAAAACACTCATAAATATTGTGTTTTACATCTGATTGCCTCAAGGCCTTATGATATCCTCCACACTATGCACTTGAACATACAAAAGTGATGATCACCTCTTTCATTGAATTTTGAGTGTTTTAATCAACCTTGTTACACCTGTGGTGTTCCCGGTCAAAAGTGACCGCCATAGGAAATGAATGGGTATCCAGACTATATTCATCCATCAGACAGAAAACATCCCCATACACACTTCCCTCACTCACACACACACACACTTCCCTCACTCACACACACACACACTTCCCTCACTCACACACACACACACTTCCCTCACTCACACACACACACACACTTACACACACACACACACTTACACACACACTTACACACACACTTACACACACACTTACACACACACACACACTTACACACACACACACACACACACACACACACACACACACACACACACACACACACACACACACACACACACACACACACACACACAGACTGAACAATGTCTTTTGGGGGTACACATCTCTTTCCCGCGCTTATGTGCCGATCCTGCCATGTGAACTAACTTCCTGATGAAACAATGCATCATATCTTCATACCGACTAGACAGGTGTCTGTTATGTGAACCCATCTCTTTCCCATGCTTTTGTGCCTATCCCCCACGTGAACCACACCTTCCAGACTAATCAATGCATCATCTTCACACAGACCCCATATATATAGCTTGATGTTTGCCTTGCACTCCTTTTACTCTGAGCACAATGAGTAGGCGACTGACAAAGCGGTTCTCTGTTGAAGAGGTTCTGGTCCAGGTTTTTGGACATGATCAAGAGGGCACTGAAATTGAACCAGAGATAGAGGAAGATGTCTCAGAAGTGGAAAACAACACAGATTTTGATCCAGACTTTGAACAGAGTGACCAGTCAACGGATGGAGAGGGAGAGGCACCTAAAGAATAGGAACCTGAGGAGACATTCCAGTCCAAGAGTGGACACTTCCCAATCTCTTATTTATTGTTCCTTTTATTGCAGCTTACTGGTACATACACCTGCAAGCGAATGACAGCCCGCTGGCCTGTGACACTGTTCCACAACCTCCTTGATGTGTCTGTTTTCAACACATATGTGGTGTGGACAGCCATCGACCCAACCTGGAATCAGGGGAAGAGTTTCAAGAGGAGACTTTTCCTAGCAGAGCTGGGGAAAGCTTTGGTGACTCCTCTTATTCAATGCCGCCAGTCTGGTTAGGAGTTTGCAAGCCCCAGCCCCAGCCGCTGCCCTGGCTGGTCTCCCCCAACAAGGACATGGGCAGAAAAGGAAGCGCTGTGAGCTCTGTGCCCCTAGAGACAACAAAACATGCCTGAGATGCTGCAAATGTGATGCCTATATTTGCAAGGCCCACTCTGACCTGTGTGTCACATGCCACTCATGTGCATGAATTCATATGCACGCGCACGCGCGCACACACACACACACGCGCGCACACACACACGCGCACACGCGCACACACACACACGCACACACACAAACAACTTCATGTTAAGTTTGGTCTTTGGTTTTCCATTTATTTTTTACATTACATGTTCATTTTGTAAAACATTTTCAGTGCCTATTTGTATTTTCACTGCAGTTATTTTATAGCCTGGCCAGCCAGACCGACTTTCTCATTGTATTACATACAGAGAAAGTTAGTCTGGAATCGATCGATCTGCCTCCGATTTCTCTCCGGCACTTTCTTTCCGACCAATCGTAGCGAGGGAGGCGGGATTTTGTTTCGCGTCATATTGAGCGCGAGAAAACAGTAGCAGGTTTCGGTAGCTTACAACGATCGAAATAAGCACTAAACTCGATATTACACCCCGTGTCCTCAGATTTTTCTAACAAAAACAACAGAAGTCATTCACCGTCACGGAAGCATCTTCTTTCTCGAGCCACGCTGGTGTACGCTGTGGTTTGTTGACAACTAGAATAAGTTTCGCTTTCCTTACGTCACATCCGTGGCTTCTCTGATTGGTTCACTCAGCGAGCGTTAGTTCTGCCCATGGTCCTGCCTTGAAATCCTGTTTAAATCCATCGATCCCAGACTAACTTTCTCTGTATGTAATACAAAGAGAAAGTCGGTCTGGCTGGCCAGGCTAGTTATTTTATGTCTAATTCTATAAATTCATGTTGAACACTATTTTGAGACATAGTTTACAGCTAAAGAATGTTGAATGAAAATTTGGTGGTGAAAAATGTTTTTTGTGCTAATTTAAGAGCAGTTAAAACAAACCGGTCAATTTTGACCGGGAACACTAAAGTAAGGGGCGGGAGGTGAACACGACAGGAGGGTTAACTTGATAAAAACTGCATTTATCTCTATTTCTGAACGGTTATACATTGAGATTATTACATATAATGAGCTATTATTCTGATTATGCCACGTTTCCAATAAAACCCTTCTTAAGAAAACTCATTATAATCAACTTAAGACTTCATTTCTTCTGTGTCTAGACCAGTGTTATATAATGTCCAATTTTCTATCATAAGATTTTATTCAGACGTGACAAATAAGATAAATATTGCACACCATAAATGACAAACTCAGCTCCTTTGTTGTTTTATTTTATTTACTGATTTTAAGTTTTTGCAGCACAACAGGAACTTTTAAGTTTTAAGTCAGGCTCTGGTTAAACAAAGATGATCCATTTATTTTACAAAGTGGAGATAATTGAGAGGAAGAAGTTAAAGGTAAGCACTAAATGTAAAATTCTGCAGTGGTTTATTGGTTCAGTTTTTATTGTTTTTAGTAAAATAAAAGAATAAAAGGTGGCTCTGATATTGTTGTTGGGGTTGAAACTGTGACTGAAAGATTTTTTTGGGTAATGCAGCTTTAAGTGAAACATTTATAAGACAACAACTGTGTGTTTGTGAGAGTGAATGGGTGAATGGATGATTAGTGTGAGGAGCTTTGAGAGTCAATGTTGGAAAAGCGTTTTTTTAATTTTAATATCCAAGATTTAAAGTTTGTTTGTGAAATCTTACGCCAGTTTCTGCTACAAAGATATATATAATCTGCTCAAATCCATATGAAACCTATTCAAATCCAAATAAAACATGTTCAAATTCTTTTAAACCCAGTTCAAATCCAACTAAAACTAGTTCAGATGCATCTAAATCCTGATTCGTCTAAAAATTAGTCTAAATCCAAATAAAACTTGTTCAAATCCAACTAAAACTTCTCCAAACCGTTCAAATTCACGAAAAAATGTAAAAGATAACTTACGTAAGACTCAAATTAAGATAAAAAAAAAACTTCCCAAATGTCACCATCTTCGGCCCCTGAAAGGATTCTTATTAACTATCGCGGCCCCTCACCACTTTGAGTTTGACACCACTGATGTAGAGTATTTACACAACAATAAGTTGGACCGAGTGTTTTAAAATGAACAATACGTTTCATTAGTTTGAAGATGACACTGTGACACTGACAGTAGAAGAAAAGAGGTAATTCCTAATGTTGTCCAGCAGATGGCGACGTTTGTGTGACTTTAAAAACCACAAAAGACAACAGAAAACATGCTTTATTGTTTAAAGAACATATGACTGAGACAAAAAACTAGTTTTATTATTTGTGTAAGTATATTTTCACATCTATCGTTGACTTTTAAGGTGCAGATTCAGATTTTTGGAAGCACATTTTTTCTTAAGAGTTCTGCAAACAACAGCACCTCAAAAAGACTAATGTTATTAATGATGACAAAGGTGAGAAAGGAGTGTTTTGGTGAATCAGAAGGATGTGTTTATTTGCATTTAAAGAGGTGAGTAAACTCTAGATGAGACCAGAGGACACTTTTAATGACTTGGAAACTCGATTGAATGAGAAATAAACAAGAAAATGAAAAGCCAATAGAGTGTTTTTACATCAAATGTCCATTTAAATCTGACCAGAATGAGGACAGATGTTAAGTCCAGGTCTGAATGGGGTCCCAGCATCAGTCTCTGTTAAACCCAAGAGTGTTTCCACAGTTTCAAAAGCTGCATTAGTGGCTGCAGTGTGGTCTTTTTTTTAATTCCAGCTGAACAGAGCCCAAAGAGGTGTCGCCTTCTGCAGCAAATCCCTCGGTAAATGGAAGAGGATGGGACGTCCTGCGGAGCTTTTGTCCCCCGAGAGAGGACTGCTGCAGTCTCTCAGATCTCTGTCCTGATTGGTCAATGTAAGGGCTCCTTTCATTGGACCACCTCTCTTTATTGTGTTGAGTCAGTTCACTGCAACTCATTCAAACTAAAACATATTTAGTTGTTATAAAGTTTAAAAAGTTTTCATTCATTTAACTTAAACAAACAGGAAATGAACAAATAATGCTTCAGGAAATCTCAAATAAGCAAATAAAGGTAATGCATCTGGTTCATCAAATGTCATTGTTAATATTATTTTTATCTTTTTGTTTTTTCTTCTTCCCTTTTGTACTTTTGCATGAACAGCTTAGTGGGACTGGAACTGGACGAGGGAACTTTACACAACAGACGGAAGCAAAAGAGTGTTATTAGACTGAAAAAAGCTTCTATACCTTTGATGGAGTTCAATCTGAGATGAAACAGTCAAAATGAAGGAAAATGTTGTGTCTATATCAACAGAACACACTGAACCTGCTCGTTTATTTCTTTGAACAGATGCAAGTTATAAAGCTTCATTAAATAAATCAAAATTATTCAAAGGTAAACTTTACGTAACCAGGAAAACCCCATATGTTCTATATATTTACTGTATTTACTGCATTTATTGATCCCTTTCTGCTGCTTAAAGAAGATAAAACACTGAACAACTTTGTACAACATTTATTAAAGCATGATTTCCATTATTCAGGAGTTTGACTTTATTTATTTATTTTCGATCTTTACTCGTGAGATTTGAAGTTGAACAAAGCTCACACAGAAAATAAAGTCAACCTTCAAACATGTGGTAGCAACACTCAGTGGAAAAACTCATCCCCCGTTTAATCATTTAATTCATGAAGCACCTTTTCGCATTTTAAACATAAAGTTGATTCATAAGAAGACGTTTTAAAGGCTTTATGCAAATGAGCAGTGACATCATTGAAGTGAGAGCCAATCACAGATCAGTATTTGATATTAATACTTAATAAATCCACGTAATGATGACCCAGAGTTACTGAGAACAAGTGATTCATCAACAAAAACAGACTTTTTATGACTAATTGCCAGATTAGTCAAACAAAAGGTCAAACAAAAACTTGAAATCCTGAAAATTTATTTATTATAATGTAGACCAATTTTATTTATTAGCTTTTTTTGTGTATTTTGTCTTAATTTGGAGCTTTTGACACACTTTTTCCCACTAAACCAGTTAAATTCAGGTCCACTTCTGTCTGCTTAAGGGTTAATTGTGTGTGATTGGTCCACATTCCTTCACTGGAGTCCCTCGTCCAATCGGCTGCAGCCTTCAGCCTCTGTCACTTCCTGTTTCTAGCAGCTGCTGCAGTCAATCAGCTTATTCAGCAGAGTGTGAAGTGTGTGTCCCGCTCTCCTCCCCCTCCTCTTTATGTCCCTCTCAAAAAGCAGCCGTCCCATCCCCCTTTTCCCCTCTCGCTCTGCAGCCACATGTGTCTCTGCAGCAGCACGAGCCTCTGGACAAACTTACACCAACTTGTGCGTTATTGGACTTGTGTGTGTCACAGAGCGTTTTCATGCAGGACGCCGCTCCTCTGCAGCAGTTTTCTCTCCGTATGAAGCCGGACGGACGCAGAGCTTCACTGCGGCTCTTTCGGCTCAAGGTAAGTCTCTTTTTGTCTCATGTTTATGTCTCGGGATCGTCTTGTCGCTCAAACAGATGTGGATTTATGCTGTCTTCTTGGAGGGAGCTCTTGATGATTTGGAGAAAAGATCCTCCTCAAAAGATCATTGAGGAGGAAAACTATGATCCTTAGTCTCATTTAACACAGAGACATAGTAGTTAACGTAAAGAAAGGCGATAAAATCCTGTCTCTAGAGCGTTTATTTATGTTATTTAGACACAAAACTCTGTCCTACCCACAACAGACTCTAATCTACTCGTAAAAATGAGATGTTAAATCACTTAAAACCACAATAAATGACTGTGAATAAAGTAGGAATGCGCCGCTTTGATCACATGACAAATTATCACAGATCTAAAACTGACTTGCCCAGTTTTATAAGTTTTACTGAAGAGCTTTGTCAAACCAAACGCAGAGAAGTATAGTAAAAGTTAACGTTTTAATCTCATTTTCAGCATTGTTTGTTGTAGCTTTAAAACCTTGAGGCTGAAAGACTAAAGAGTTTGTTACAGAAAAGCTTTTACTGAGTCTTGATGCTCTTTTTGTTTGAGGAGATTGTTCTTCTTTCACCTTTTTTTTAGAATTCAATGACGTTTTAGGTAAAGAGCAGCAGTAAATACCAAAAATCAAGTGTTTACGATGTCACATTCATGTTTATGTTTGCAAATTATCCACGTAGCGTTATTATTTTCGCCTCATTGTGAAAAGAGCTCATCACTCTGGTAACCCATAGCTATTTTTCATGTATTTCTTTGACCAAATGTAGCATAAAAGTGGACCGTGGCTAGTCTTTTTGCTGCTGTTCGTTTGTTTTCGTTCCTTCTTGTTCAATATATTTCACTGAATTCATTAAGAAGCAGAAGTCTTTGGAAAAAAAAGGATTACGTCGAGGTTAAAATGACAACAGTCAAAACAAACACAAGAGAAACAACAACAAAAAACTATCTAGTCGCGCTTTAATCCAAGTTTAACAGGTTTTTCCAATGACTAAACAGCGTCTTATGGAAAATAGTGACACGTGCAGCATCGATGATATCACTGGAGATGATTGTCATTTAGATGGTTTCATTGGCTCAACATAGTCTCTCTAAATACTGCAGCACATTGAAATAAACATAAATACTTCTTGATTGTATAAAGGAAAAGTCTATTTGTCTATTTACTGCGTCATACTGTGTAAAAGTACAATGCTCTGTGAATAGTTTTATAATAATGTTTTACAGTAAGAATCATGACTTGTTCTGTCTCTAAACTGTTTGATTTAGTGGGTTTTACTTGATTTAACGTATCATTGAATTAGAAAAACTTATTGTGTGCTCAACCTTTTGATGGCACTGTTTTTAAATGGTCCATAGAAACTCTTTTGAGTCGGGTCAGATGTATTTGAAGCAGTCATTTTGAAGCTTGGATGCATTTTTAATATTATTAAGTTAAGTTTAAGTTATTCCTGGTGTTTATTGACGAGAGGCTGCAGGAAACATTCAACCTTTTCTGTTTATTCCCATCTTTCTCAACATGAAATTCATAGCTGCAGCAGTTTCCTCTCATTTAGACTCAATATTTGAGTTTGTACAGGTTCTGCTTGTGTTTAATGCAGTGAAGACGATAAATATAATAATGTTTAAATTCATGAAGCGAGAGCAGATGCTGATAATAAACATTAAGCTTTGTCATTTGTAATGTTTTCTGTTTAAATATGACGTTTATCACAAAAACAAGGTGTAATTTAAAGCAAAAGTAAAACTGAAATGTTTTTTTTTTTTGCTTCTGAAGTGCCACTAAATAGTTTTTTTTGTGTTCATTTCATTTCATTGGCTTTTCACCAACATTAGTCAGACATCATTTACAACACACAGACAAAGAATGTACAAACACACTCAACATTCACACCTACAATAATATAATGTGTCATAATCTAAATATAATCATACAATAGTTCTTCCTTTTGAAAAGAAATAGTCTTATTCCCAGATTTGATCATTGCTCATTCATCAAATCATAAATATACACAGCATTCAAACATAAAGTTAAATCAATCCTGTGTAAATAAGAGAAAATGTTGTATTTATTCAAGAAATGTAAAAAAACCTGCACATTTCAGGCCAGTTTTTGTCATTGAACCAAGTCTTATCAGAGACGGACCCTCGGTGAATACTTCTGTTGTGGACGCTGACTCTCTCTCGTGAAATTCTTCAGCAACGATCAGATAAATGTACTTTAACACAGATGTGGTCGGTAAAAAGTGCTGCGTTTGCTGATCTTCGAGGCGCTCCTGTTTGAGATTCCAGATGTGAAGTTTCAGATGTGTTTTAAGAGAGAAGGAGGGTCAGGGGAGTGGACCGAGTGTTTCCACCGCGTGGTACAGACCAGACTGCTGCAGTAAACACTTCTGAACCACAAACCTACGCTGAACGGAGTCAACGCTGGAAAGAAACGTGAAGCAGGCCATTTCAGTCGAGTATAAGAACCCTTTATTACATTATACAAATCTAGAGGTTTAAGTGAGTCAGTCTCTTCAATCACAAAGTCATTCATTAACTTCGAGGTTTATTCTGGTTAAGTCTAAGTTTTCTTGTGTTTAAAGCTTTGTTTTCACTGAAAGTGTTTGGGTCGAGTCAGTTCTGGTCGGTTTACATCAGTGGATCAGAAATATAAAGAGTAGGATGAGGGGCTGTGATAGTAATAATAATCCTTTCAGAGGCACAAGATGGTGACACTTGGGAAGCTTTTGTAAAATTTTGAATGTGAAGTTTCATCTTGAGTTTTATGAAAGTTAAGTTTAACTTTTTTTATGGAAACTGGTTTTAGTTGGATTCAAATAGGTTTTAGTAGGATTTGAACAGGTTTTAGATTAATTTGAACAGGTTTTAGTTGGATTTGAAAAGGATTTAGATGGATTTGAACAGGTTTTAGTTGGATTTGAACAGGATTTAGTTACATTTGAACAGGTTTTAGTTGGATTTGAAAAGGATTTAGATGGATTTGAACAGGATTTAGTTAGATTTGAACAGGTTTTAGTTGGATTTGAACAGGTTTTAGTTGGATTTGAAAAAGATTTAGATGGATTTGAACAGGTTTTAGTTGGATTTGAACAGGTTTTAGTTGGATTTGAACAGGATTTAGATGGATTTGAACAGGTTTTAGTTGGATTTGAACAGGTTTTAGTAAAGATTTGAACAGGTTTTTGTTGGATTCAAACAGGTTTTAGTTACTTTTGAAAAGGTTTTTGTTGGATTTGACCAGGTTTTAGTTAGATTTGAAAAGGTTTTGTTGGATTTGAACAGGTTTTTAGATTAATTTGAACAGGTTTTTAGTTGGATTTGAACAGGTTTTATCTATCTTTATCTTTGGCTTAATATTTCAGAAACATAAAAACAGATTCAAATACCTGTCAAACCCACCTAAAACCTGTTCAAATCCAGTCTAGAACCTGTCCAAATCCAACTAAAACCTGTTCAAATTAATCAAAAACCCAAACCTAACGCTCAAATATAATCTTAGTGGCACATAAAACACTGAAAGAGTTTGACACTTGTGGTTTATCCTGTAAAAAAGCATCTCGTATCACTTTGGTAACATCTGCAGAAGGTTCAATCCAGTTTGTCGATTGGACAAACCTTTAAACGGGAAAAAAGAAAAAGAAAATGAAAGGAAAAATACAAAATGACAACTGTTTCTCATATTACGCTGTTCTTGTTCTGATGATTAATGCTTACGACCGCTGTTTCTGGTTTAAACATGAGCACATCTTTATTCTAGTCAACGGCATTATTAAAGTTTTGGTTTTCATTATGATTCCTGTTCCGTATCGCTCAGAAACATTCCTCGAGAGTGAACTGTTGAGTCTGGTCCGTCCGTAAATCCTCAGGCGAAACACGACGAGGACGTGACGCTGCACTTTTTCTGGTCGGAGCTGTCGGTCTTCATTCCTGACGTTGAGCTGCTCCTCGAAGCGGAGACGAATGTCGACCGACTTGATTTTCTTTGGCGGTGTGTGTCTCAGCTCCAGGAAACAATTAGATCAACCAAAACAAACGCAGCCGGAAAGAGTTATTAAAACTAAAAAAAGAAAGATACCAGTAAGTTCAAAGGATTATTATTACTCCAGCTGTTGGGAAACTAATGTGGCATATTCTTAGTTTGTTTCCTTCTGTCTTTTAAATATCATAATGTAGTATTAGAAATAGTACAATAAAGGGATAGTCCTGTATTAAACGTATTAAACTAAGCACTAATCGACTTTTTGAACTTTAAACCCCGACACACGTGATGTTTGTGATGTTTAATGTTACTTAACGTCACAGTTTTTGATATAAATCAGGTTTAACCAGAGACTGAGGCATGTCACATTGATCTGAGACGTCTGTGAGTCAAAGGTCAACGAGGAGCAGCGTCAGAGTGGAGTCATGTGATTAGAGCTTCAGAAAACAGCCGAGGAAAAGAGTGTGGACCAGTTAGATCAGTGTCAAACTCAAAGTGCTCTTACATGAGTTATCTTTTAAAGTTAATTCACTCCTTTCATGGAAACTGTTTGTAGTTGGATTTGAACAGTTTTAGTTGGATTTGAACAAGTTTTAGTTGGATTTGAACAGGTTTTTAGTTGAATTTGAACAGGTTTTAGTTGAATTTGAACAGTATTAGTCAGATTTGAACAAGTTTACTTGAATTTGAACAGGTTTTACTTGAATTTGAACAGTATTAGTTGGATTTGAACAGTATTATTTGGATTTGAACAGTTTTTAGTCGAATTTGAACAGTCTTAGTTGAATTTGAACAGTTTTTGTTGAATTTGAACAGTTTTTTTGAATTTGAGACAGTTTTGTTGAATTTGAACAGGTATTAGTTGAATTTGAACAGTTTTAGTGAATTTGAACAGTCTTAGTTGAATTTGAACAGTTTTTGTTGAATTTGAACAGTTTTTTGAATTTGAACAGTTTTTGTTGAATTTAACAGGTATTAGTTGAATTGAACAGTTTTATTGAATTCGAACAGTTTTAGTTGAATTCAGAACAGTTTTGTTGAATTTGAACAGGTATTAGTTGAATTTGAACAGTTTTTTTGAATTGAACAGTTT
>CM072157.1:22575382-22593629 GCA_036850595.1 Rhyacichthys aspro | reverse complement strand
GTGTCCGTTGTGTCTTGGAGGCAATTTATAATCATTGATTCAGTTCAAAAAAAGACTCTTTCTTGCAACAAAAGTGAGCATTTTGTTTTCTTGTATTTGTTATTAGAGGGATTAATGATTCCAAGCAGCGAAGGATTATTTTTTATATTAACAGCCCAGTGTTTTGACAGAAGTGCAGCAATATTTATCTCATTTTTTGACAATAGCTGCATTTTAATTTTGCACAAAGCAAGTTTTAGGTTTGTGTCTGAGTTTGAGTCTCAAAGGGTTTATTGTGATGGATGTGTGTGTTTTTAACTTATAACCTTTATTCTTTTTACCTTTTTAAACAGTACTTTTGACCTGCACCGATGGATTGCATTCATTCAATTCATTTGTCTGGTTGGATTTTTCTAACACCAAACTAAAAAGTATTTGTTACATAAGTGGCAGCTTTGAAGAAACTGTTAACAAGTAATAATAATAATAAACTTTATTTATATAGCACTTTTCTAAACAAAGTTACAAAATGCTTTACAGTGAAAGAATAAAATCAGCAAAAAAACAAATGCACAAATTAAAATATTAAAGTCATGCAAAGAAAACAATAAAAACACATCTTTAAAACAACATAAAAAAAGGTGATATAAGTGTGATTTATATTCTTATGATTGCTTATTATGCTAGTCTTCTGTCCTCTCCTGTCTCCTATGTTTGTGTCCTCAGTGGGCGGGACAAAGATGCAAGGAAAGGAGACAAGAGACAGATAAATGGATGTATAATAATCAGTTTGAGATATACCCCTGGATAAAATTAAAGGTGCAGTGTGATGAAATTATCGAATAAAACTGGAATAAAATATAGACAAGAATGGGCCCAAGCTGATAAAAACTTTTTGAAATGTCAAGTTATTGCAGTTTTTGTCAACAATAGCTGAGCTAGAGGTAATAAAGACATAAAGAAGAAGAGAAAATGAATCCACAGAGTCCACCTTAACACAAGTCGACTCCAAAAGCTGCCAAATGTCTGTCAGTGTGACTCTCCCTCGACACTTTCACGAGTCGGAGTTACATTTTAATCATGTCCACGTCCGACTCGCTGCTGTCAGTGCGACGGCGGCTCCTCCCGACTCTCCCCGAGGAGGACTTCATGTTCCATTTGCATATAATGGAGCGCTTTTGTGGCGGATAGTGCTGTATCAGCGACAGAGCGAGGCCGCTCAGCTGGAGCTTAGCTGAACCCATCTGTCTGAATGTCAGGACGGAGCGCAGCAGCAGGAGGCAGCTCAGGAACGCTCCCAAATACCACACGGCCTCAAGGTTAGAGGAACAGCACACACATTACTGTCGCTGCAGCAGAACAGAGCCGAGACCGAGACCAGGACGTTCGGAAAGGCCAGTTCAAAGTTTGGGAAAGAAAAGGTTTGAAATATCGTCAGTAATTCAGACATAAAGGCTTCCCTGAGATGAAGGTCTAGGCTTGTTGTCACTGGAGCTGGTTGTGTCAGTTTTCGTTGTAAAAAGAAGTACATAGTGTTAAAAACTGCAGTTTGTAGATAGATTTGTGATAAACATCTTCACATTTCAGTGGTTTCAGAAAGAGCTGGTGTTTTACTGCTTTTGCGTGAATTGAAAACGCAGCGTTAGGTTATCAACATCAGAATAAACAATACTTTTGAAATGTCTCAGTCTTGTCTTGGACTTGGACATAAAGTATTTTAATCGTAGTATTTCTGTGTAAACGTGATTATTGTGATTAAACACATCTATCTATATCTTGACTTTGTGTAATCCTCCTCTACCAAACTCTCTAAAATATACTACAGTATTATGTTAAGATGCTTTTCATAAATGCTGATTTGATGCCTTACGTTTTTAAGTGTCATGTTTGTTTTTTCTTCTGCCACTAGAGGGAGCACAAGTCTGACGTCTGTGTTTGTTGCTCTCTTCCTCATTTGCTGCACTCAGTTTTCTCACACAGTGATGCTCCATAGTCTGTCTATTAAACAACATGAGCAAACATTTTGTAAAGCATTATGACTATGTAAAGATGTAGTATTTACAATTATACAGTTTGACACTATATGTCGCCATGATGCATGATTTAGACGGCCTTATGCCTCTGTTACATGCTTTAAAGCTCCACTTCCTGATTCTCTTTTTTTGTCTCTCCTCCAAAAGCACTCTAGGGACCTCTCCTGCTTCTCTTTTATTAAAAAAATAAAACCAGACCAGTTTTTCCTCCAAAATACTAACACATTTGACCAAACTGAAGTTTAGAGTTTAGCGTTAGCTTAGCTGTGACTTCAGCGTCAGGACGACAATTATCTCCTCCTCGTTAAACATTACGTGATTGAATTGACAGTATTTATCTGTGTTTTACGTTGTCTCCCTTTTCTCTGTTGATGCTTTTCTTTTTTCAGCTGTTTCTCTGTTAAAAGACATATTCAGCTGAAAATACACTTTATCTGCAGCTATTAAACTTCCTGGAACGTCATGTGACAAGTGTCGACCAATGGGAGCGCTCCTTTTTGGAGCATGTGATTGTCCAAGGTTTTCTGTTCCTGAATAGAGGTTCTCATCTGTTACAATCCCTCAGAATAAACACTAGATGGATCAGAAAGACTGTTTTTTCACAAATTATACTTTTATAATAAACTTTTTGGGGTTTAAAACATTTTCTAGAAGGAAAAAAAGGAGTCTGTTGGGCCATTTTGTATTAAGTAAAGTTACTTTATTGAAATTTTTTGAAAATCTTGAGAAATTATTTCATAAAATCAGTCTGGTTTATTCCTTTACAGTGGGATTGGTCAAGAGTAAATAAAAAACCCTCTTTTATGAGTCTCATGTCCTCCATTAAGGGCCATTTTGATACTTATCTACCTCACTATGTAACAGGAAGCCAGGCTGAATCTCATGATGATAATGAAGCACAATGGGAGCCCTTTAGTAGAAATATTCGCAGTATTGTGGCCTTTCACACATTTAAACGCCGTGAAGTTGTGCGGCGTGGACCCCCTCTGAGCCTCTCTGAAGCAGCTCAGCAGTAAACCCTTTTCACAGAAACAACACTGAGAGAAATGTCACTTTTTATATTCCTCACGCTGTGCATTTTGCTGTCCGGCCTAAACACTGTTATCACCATCATCATGACTGCACTGTATTTTATATATAACGCTGACGTGGGTCGACAGGCCCCTGACGCAGCAGCTCCTGTGTGTTTGTGGAGTTTATGGCCTGTATTTGTTCCCAGGGACATGTTCCTAAACTCAACACAAATAAAATGCTTACATCGTGGCCGGATGTGACCTCTGTTTGATAAAAGTACACAGAAAAACATAAGAAATGTATGTGGTGTTCTGTCTGAATACATCTAAAGGGTCTGAGACAAGTAGTGGACACTCATATAAAGTACAATATTTCTAAAAACAAACTGATTCAAAGAGAGAGCACCTTTCACGCCACCTTTTAAGATCATTACGTAAAAAAATCTTCATTAATAAAGTCATAATGTAGTTGCACAAGTGACACTTTATTTTTTCCATTTGTTTAAGCTTCAGTAGGGACCTGCCTGCTGTTATTTTATGGTTAAAAAAGTCAAACTGAGTCAATTTACGGCAAAATACTAATACATTACATCAAGCTGAAGTTTAGAGCTGACCTTAAACTTCTTGCAGAGTTCAGCATCAGCCACAAAAATCTTGATAATAAAACCTAGATTACTTCTTCAGGTCTGTTTTCTCAGATCTTTTATTACAGTGTGGTCTATCACACAGTACAATCAGAACAATGTGAAACTAAATATTTGCTTTGGCGTGGCCTGAACTGGTCTAAACTGAAGTCGGTAAAAGACTAACAGAGACCAGTGTGTACGTTTATTTTGGTTTATTATTAGTTTGTGCTCAAATCTCCAGATAATTTCAATTTCAACTCCTCCTGAGCAAAAATAAAGTGTTTGTTTGCCGACTGTGAGCTAATGTAGAAGAAGTTATTCAGCACTCAACCATGGGCTATATTTCTGCCTTTTTTAAAACGTATTGAGCAAACTCAGAGACTCTCAGTAAAACTCTGTCGATCTGAGTTGTTTCATAGAAAGAGCTTATAAATCCAATAAATATTTAACCCTATTTCTGAGCTGTATTCTCTGTAGTTCAGCTCCACATTCAAAACCACTGCAGTATTTCTGCATCTCTCTGGGCTTTTGCATCGCACATCACACGGTGCACTGTTCACTTGGGTTTTTTGCTGCTGCGACTCATTCCTGCAGCTTTTTTTAGTCTAAACTTTCATCTGGTGTTATGACTCAGGAGCAGCTGCTGAGCGCGGCACAAAAAAAGAAAAAAAAAAAAAAAGGAGATTTTCTGCCCTGACCCTGCAGCTTCCTCCAACACAAAGCTCATCTTTATTTGATGATGGTGGACACCTTCAATAAGATTATTATCACGGGAAAACTTAACCCATGCAGAGACTGTGAGGCCAGGGACATGGGGCATGAGATAGAACATAGAACTCTCTGGATTTGGTTAATTGTAGGAAAAAATACAAATATAGACAGATTTTAGGACGATTACAGTAAGTCCTTTGTCACAAGCTGTTTGAAAATGCCACAATCACACCACTCTAAAAGGCAATTACTTGATTTTTTTTACTGTTGCATTTATTTTTTTAGTGTAATCTCCTAAAGTTTATTGTAACAGGAATCATCTGAAAAAATGAGACCTTAAGACGTGATTTAGTCTTTATAATGAAGGATTTTAATAGATTTTGTCCAATCACAGCTCACTTCAGGTAAAAAGGAGCGCTCCCATTGGTCGACACTGATGTCAACAACGAAGGAACAAGGAAATAAACCAAGGAAATGGGTTATTCTGTTGAAAATACGTCTTATTTTACAGAGAAACAGGCCAAAAAAGATAAAAATAGAGAAACAGGAGCAAGTGAAACATGGATAAATGCAATGCTTCAACGCAGTGTTTAAAGAGACAGAGATAATTACAGGATCACTACAGTAAACTCCAAAGAGAAAAGAAAATTGGGTACTGCAGCTTTAAAAATTCTCCTTTCAGCCAGTATGTATTTTTCTCTACTTTTCTCTGCTACATTGATCTAACAGTGATGTGCCGACATGTGGCTACAGAACAGAAACACAGTCCTAAAAGCGTTCAGTCGTGTTTTGATTAATAGTTGCTTTTTTGGCTCTTTCTAAAACGTTTCCTTCACAAACACAGCTGCAGCCTCGCGTCTGTGGAGTGTGTTTTGTCCGATAAGCCACATGTGGACGGTCTCCTCGGGGAACGGCAGCAGTAGTGGGTTTTTGGAGAGCGCTGGAGTGTGAAGTGAAGGAGGTTTAGGAGCTTTCAGACTCACACTTCTGCTCGTGTTTACGCCGATCTAAAAGTGCACACGTATGTAGCTCTTTGCGGACGTACAGCGAACACACAGACTCGATCCACCTCGTGTACTGTACAAAAGAAAATGATTGATCCGTTACTTCTTATGTCTCCAGTCTCTCCAGGCCACGGATTAAAGGGCGATGGCTCATTAACTTCTTGTTAAAGTCTTTCTTGATTTGTTCCACCTGAATGTTTGTCCTGTGGGAGATTCTCAGGAGTTAAAGCATCTCACAGTTTTGTTGATAATTTAGGAAAAGATGGAGCGTGAGATTGATCGGGGTATTGGTCTAATCTAAAAAGCTGTAGGTCACGACTAAATGGACGAAACCTCGGATGAGACAGTGTTTTCTTGGGGAAGTTTTTCTTTTAAGACAGCAACATTGAAAGAAAGAGCATGTCTTCTGAAACAGTAGGTTCATTTTGTACAAATACAACTATCTAGGGTCCAGTGTATTGGACTATTTTCTTTATTTTATGTGTCGTGTTGTAGATGTCATCGTCCCAGCTGCAGGAGAAAAGCTTTTTGGAGGTTTGTGTCCAGCTGAGGGGACTGTGTCAGTGAGATAAACATAAAGGGAACCATGCTAATGTGTCTGAGAATATATATTTTTGGGGCTAAAATTACGCAAGGAAGAAAAAACAGCCTAAAAAACAGCTTTTCATCAGTGGATTTTTGCAACAAGAAGAGAAGGGTTCCCTCACATTAGAAAGAATAATCCGATTAAATTCTAATTCTTTTCTATATTTTACTCCACCTCAGAGTGAAATAAAGGCCCAGTTCAGACGAATGGTTCACTTCTGTCATGACTTATATTTGAACGATCTGCTTTAAGACAGTTTCGTAATTGAACTCTGAGCATGAGCTACTTCAGTCTGGATTCCTTTGTGTAGAAATAATAGAGGAAAAACTCATTTGTCCCTTTGTCAATTAAACAAATGAATGAAACAGACAGAAGTGTGTAGGTACGTGTCATGCTTTAACTTCTTTATCATTAAAATTCTGTGTATTACATTGCAGATGGGTGTATTATCTACTGTTTTGGTCTAAATGTGTTTTGATATTTATGTTTGCAGCTGGCCCTTGCTCTAAGACAAATGTTTCTCCAGAGAGACAAGTAATAAAAGAAGTCTGAAATAACAACTGGTGCTTATAAACCAGCTCCTGTTCACCTGAGACCGTCACAAAGAGCCTTTAACCTGCCTCAGAGCTGCTGCTGGAGGAGGTGGAGCTGGTCTGGATGGTGGTCCCACTGAGAGCAGACCCCAGAGCAGACCCGGGACGGCGGCTGCACTCACTCCACAACCAGCCGATAAAGTAATTCATTAAGCTGCTGCGTTGTGATTTGGAGCATTCTCTCGAGTCAAACGTGTCAACAATGGGTTCAGAAAGGAGATTTTCAAATCCAAAAAACTACGGAGTACTGTATGTAACATTTAAATTTGAGGCTTGGGACAAATAGAACATCCAGAGCCGATTTTAAATGATGTTGACTGCCAAAACGAAGGCTGAATGTATGTTTAATGTGACAGTCATCGCGTTCAAGTGTCTTCAAAGCAACAGATCTAGGGCAGAACGGGCTGAACTCTGAGTAACACCGGCGAGAACAGCTTTACATTAAACCGAGGCAGTGGAAAATGCATTCATGACGTCCTGAAGCATTAATAGTAACTGTACTTCCTTTAACAAACGTGTTCCTTTGAGCATGATTAAAGCGTGTCGTGGTGGATGCTGCGTCAGCGGAGATTTGTCGGTCAGCTGCAGCACAGCGGCTGGAGGCGACGCTAAAGATGAAGTGGCTGAGGATCATTTGTTCTCGTGCGTTTGCCTTCGAGTGAGCGTGGGAGGACGCACTCGGCTCTGTAACACTGAACAGAGCCAAGGTTAAAAATAACTCTGGACTGGAGCTGAAGAGGAGCTAAAAATAAACACCGGGCTCGAGACACCGCCCGCAGGACAAGGACAGAACTACAACTACAGCTCAGAGGAAGGGCATAAACTTTAGAAAGAACAGGAAAAAGGTAACTTATTTATTTCATTTTCACTTGTGGAGAGAAAAAACAACAAGGAAACATAATAAAACTTGGTATATAGTCTAAACTTAGGCTTGTAATATGGTCATACTATAATTAAATGACCTAAAAAGTACATTATCCAAGTCATAAATGTTATAAACACAACAAAGACGACTAGTAAAAACACACATTAAGAGTCTTTTGATTAACTCCAGGACAACAAACAGGTGCAGTATGTTATTGAAAAAATGAAATAAAATAATGTAAAATCACTCTCTGCATTTGTCTCTATTGAAAAAAAGAGACATTTAAAGCTTAAATAAACCCATTGGAAGTTCCTTTACTTCTTTTTTCCAGTTCTACCTCCCACAGAGCACAAACTGAGCACTGCTGCAGGAGAAGCACATTCTGGCTGAAGGTTTAGCACATTTATAAGTGTAATGTTGCTAGCTCATTACATAGGCCTCTCTAACAAAATATACTGAAAAATGAGACAAAAACAAGAAGCTTTTAAAATGTGTATTAAATAAATTGAATATTTTGTGCAGCGGTACCTGCAGCACAGAGAGACGAGATAAGTAAGTGATTGGTTTAGTTTGGTCCTTACCTTCTGTTGTCTGCCCTCTGGTGTTCCGCCCAAAAGAGTCCCCGGGAAGCTGGAGCACCTTCAGAAGGTTCCGGGCCAGACTATTGTTGGTTTTTAACAGTTTTAAATAATTGTCTACAGTACATTTTTCACTGCTAATTTAAATCAGATTACATTTTTCTAGGAGTATTGCTGAAAGTTACACTGTTTTTCTGCAGTTAGCGTTTATTTTTTTTGTTCCTACATATTTACATATACTATATACTGTTCTAACTAATGAGTTGTCCCAATTAGCCCCAAGGCCTATAAAAGGTGCTGGCAATTGGTTGTTGGGGGGGGGGGCTGCTGTATGGAAACGCTGCTTTTAACTTTGGTTTTTGTAAATATTTATTGTAAATAAATGCACTTTGGGTCTGCACCCTGGAACCTCAGCTCTGCTCTGTCCTCGTTAAACCGCTAAGGTTGCTATCCAGGCGTTACAATAATCTAAATTTATTCAGTTTCATTTCTATAAGTGGCCTGTTTTTGAGGTGTGTTCATAGACTACAGCATGTCCCTCCAGGGCTACCATAGTGGAATTAAAACATACACTTTGGCCATCAGTTATTGCACAAAAAAGATGCTTTTTTCACATTGCATGGTTTTATCTAGAATCTATTTACACAGAGAGGCAAGAACTGAAAGAACAAAAGACTTCAGGAGGCTTATATAGATTATTGATGTTTGATGGGATCCAGGTGTGTGAAGGGAGCGCTTGTTTTCTACACCTTTAGGGCTATGCTAATTTACATCTGCAATACCAAGTTCACACTGTTCAAGCTTTTATATTTGAGGCAGGTTTTAGACAATTACTTTAAAATGTTCTTAGAAAAATCTCTTTATAAAATAACCATGAAGGAGTAGACTGAGCAACAACTTTAATTATGATCAGAAAAAACAACTCTTTGTGTCCACTACATGATGGATGGCACTAGGTTTTAACTGGATTTGAACAGGTTTAGATGGATTTGAATCAGATTAATTTTATTTGATCATAAAATCTTAAGCCAGTTTTTGGTACTAACATATATAATTTGCTCAAATTTATTTAAAACTTGTTTCAATCTAAATAAAATCTGTTCAAATCTGAATAAAACCTGTTCAAATCCGAATAAAACCTGTTCAAATCCGAATAAAACCTGTTCAAATCCGAATAAAACCTGTTCAAATTCAAATAAAACCTGCTCAAAATCATATAAAACATGTTCAAATCCAAATAAAACCTGATCAAATCCAAATAAAACCTGTTCAAATCCAAATAAAACCTGTTCAAATCTGAATAAAACCTGTTCAAATCCAAATAAAGCCTGTTCAAATCCAAATAAAACCTGTTCAAATCTGAATAAAACCTGTTCAAATCCAAATAAAGCCTGTTCAAATCCAAATAAAGCCTGTTCAAATCTGAATAAAACCTGTTCAAATCCAAATAAAACCTGTTCAAATCCAAATAAAATGAGTTCAAATCCAACTAAATCCAGTTTCCTCAAATGAAGAAAATTAAGGTTAACAATAACTTGTGTAAAACTCAAATGAAGATGACACCTTCCACTCAAAATGTAATAAAAGCTTCCAAATATCACCGTCTACGACCTCTGAAAGGATTATTATCAACGATCTTGGCCCTTCACCAATTTGACTTTGACAGAATTCACCAAACAGAAAAAGCTGAAGGAGTCTAATTGCCGCTGACACAGACGAGGGACCGGATATAAATACAGTGAATGTTGTGAGTGAATGTGTGTCACGTCAGATGAGGTTGTTTCCTCCGGGGTGGGCTCCGTTTACGGCTGCTCCTAATTCCAGACCTCAGCTGTCGACCCCAACACACACCAACATAAACTATAACAGTCTCCGTTCACGTGAGGAGCTCTGTTTACATGTGTACAACATATACTACACCACGCACATTCAAATCTAATAAATCACTCTCAACGTAACTCCAATAAGAGCACACTGTTGTTTTATGACTGCCAGCGTGTACGGAAGCCCTCCAGGGACATTCTGTTTCCTGAGAACAAACCCAGAGGAAAAAAGACAGAGATGAGAAATAAAATAATGTAATTTTATTTGAGTTCACTTCTCCTTCAGCAGTGCTCAGTTTGTCCACAGTAAAGCCTTCTTAAACTGGGTTCTAAGCAGCTTTAATTCTATATTTCAATTAATTTTGAGACCATTTTTTTGACCAATGAGTTATTTATTGAATTGACAATTAGCCTTTTTACAAAAACAACGGTCAGAATTGGTCTTTGCATATTTGATTTAAAATGTAGAGCCCCTTTTGTACAAAAAACAACACAAAACTACGATAAGAGAAAGCTATTTAGTTCATGGGTGTCATGTGACAATGCAGTGATTTCTAGGTTGATTTAAATAAAAAATCAACCCAAATATTATAATTGCTCCACTTTCTTGTATTGTGTAAAATATTGCAGTAAAGAGCTAAACCAAATGGAAGATAAGAGCCAAAAGTATGAAGTGTATAATCACCCAAAAATATAATTATTTTCCTTTTCCAATCTTATAAATAATTTGCATTTATTTAAAGCTCCTCAGAACCCAATGAAAATACATTTTTTACATTTTTAATTAAAGTTTTGTACATTTATGAACTTCCTTTTTTTTTTTTCTTAAGTTCACATTTCTGACCTTTATCCAGTGAGTTTAATCACAGACAGTATGTCCCTGTGGGGCTACCGTACATGTTCACAGGTGGAGTGTATTTATTTAAGTCAGCTGAAAGAGTATGTCTCAAAAGAAACTGATACAGAGCATTTTAATGAAAAAAAATGTCTTTGATGCCCATGAAAAATGTTTATTTATGCTTTTAATTGGTGTGAAAAATACCGACAGTTTGGTAATGATCCATGAAAATAATAATAATAATAAGGTTTAATTAAATATGTGTTTATAATATAATATAACATCATCCTCAGTGTTTCTTTATTGTGGTCTTCAGTCAGATTAATGCAGCTCAAAGTCCTCTGTCCTGTTTGTCATTGTGTTATGACTGATAGCTGTACCTCATTAATCCCTCCATAAAACCCCATACATCAAACATCTCTGAGTTTTCAAAGACTCTAACGACCTTTTCATTAAGACATCGACACGAACTGCAGAGTCAGCGAACGGCAGATGATTGATGGACCACTGCGCCGTGTTTCTGATGAAGGACAAACAAATGAGCTGCTGGAATCTGAATGGATGTGTGTGTTATTTACTGAGGTGTGTGTCCGGACGTCTTTCTTCTTTCATATCATTTTAGTTTGAAATATCAAGGTTTCGTTTGCAAAGAAACCTCGGAGAAGCATTGAGCTCAGAGTCTGAGTGAAGTGAAGAAGTAAAAGCACAAAAACACGATTAGACTTTGATTTGGAAGAAATATTTCACCAATATCACAGAAAAGGAGCATAAAACAGGCTTTTACATCAACTACATGAAGTGAATGTTAATAAATACCAGAAATGGGACCAAGGCATTGTTTTGCAGTTTTTGTTTCAAGTCAAAGTCGTATTCTTCAAGGTTTCAAGTCCTTTCAAGTCTTTTAAACAACACTATTATGTTAAAATTAAACAATGTAAGCTTTAAATCTGTATTAATTTAACAAAAAATTATAACAAGTACAACAGACAAGTGTATTTTTATATAATATTTAGTAAAAAAAAAAAAGTATTGTCATAATGATTTTTTCAACGCTTTAGTGATCATAATTTACAATGTGTTTCTTGCCTTTTTTCATATTGTTTACTTTTTATTCTCAGTTAAAAATATACAAAAATCTCTCTAAAAAAAACCAAAAAAACATTTAAATCTGTCAGACATCATTATTCTGTCCAGACTTTGAGCCCATTTGGAACAATTAAGAATAAAAAAGGTGACATGAGACGGTTTGCAAAAGATGGAGCCTGATTTTTAAATGATTTAACCTTGAATCCACCTTAAATCACATGTTTTCATCAACCGTAGTTTGACATTTTACACTGATTTTACAACTTTACCTCTTGTGTTTTTGTTATTTCTCAACAACAAACAGCTCCAGTGCAACAGGAACGAAATAAAAGCATAAAAAGTCTTGGTTCCAATAATACAAAATGTCCCAAAAACAAACGTCAGACGCTTACTTAAAACTTTAAAGATCCAAATTTCCACAATTTCTAGTTTAAAAGATTTGAAACGATGATGATTTAATGCTTTTAAAGGGTCACAAACATTGCAGCATTGCTTTTCTGTGGCATTTACTTGCAATGTTGTGAATATTTTGTGGCGGATAGATAAATATCTGCTTCATACCGTAAACAACCCCATATACGAACATTTATATAAATACTCACACATGTTCGTGCCATGAAGTTTAGCCTCAGTACATTTAGTCCATCGCTGCCGTGCTCTCGTAAAGATCAAGCGGCTCTTCTCATTAAAACTGAACTGTCCTCTGTGTCCATCTTCATTAAAAGCGTGACCGAAGCCAAAGCAGCCGCTCATTCAAAGGTTAAAGGAAACTGAATCCGGTCAGTGCCAAATATTGTAGTGTAATGTGATATCAGTCGAAGCATATCAGGAATAACGGCCGAGTCACTGTCTGGAACTTGTTCAGGCTGCACGAGTGTGGTTTTGATGCTTTATTACTGCATTTAAAACAAACGTAATGGATGAAAACCAAATGTGTGTTAATATAAATGCATTAGAATGAATAAACATATAATTTGATGTTATAGATGTTTCTCAAACTGTTGTACTTTTTGGAGCAGTCCTCAGGGACCTTCAGAAGTTTTATTTTTCAGATTAAATTTAAAATGATCTGAGCTGCACTTTTTTATTTATTTATTTATTTTTTTAATGCAGCTCCATTATCCTCCACCAGAAAGAGCCCATTTTGATCCCAAAGTCCTGCCAAAATAGGTTAAAATCTATTAATGTCGAATTTAGAATCTGTTAAAGTCCAACTAAAATCAACGAAAACCTTTCAAAGACCAACTTAAACAACATAAAGCTTGTTAAAATCAAACTAAAACGGCTCTAGACCTGTTCAAGTCCAACAAGAAGCACTTAAACTGTAATTAACTGATCTCAACTCACTTTAGACCTGTGTATGTTAATGTTTATGTCCAGAATCATTACTGTAGATGAAGGTGATACATGGAGAAATAAATATATTATGAGATGGTACTTGGTGTCGTCACATTTGAGAGTCCTGCATTGCTCTCTTTATCCAATTATAATAAAATACAGTCCTTTAGAGGGAGATATAGAGACTTTTTGACGCTCAAAGAGTTTCAAGAGATGTCTAGTTTATTTCACCTTAAAAGTGAAATCAAAGCATGAATAAACAGCTTTTGTGATCTTAAAACTTTTAAAAATCACCTTTGTTTCTTATAAATATGACTTCTCAGACCAGTATCACCACATTGAGCACAAGGTTAGGAACTGTTAACACAACTCTGGTTATTCAGTGTCGAGGCAAACACACACACAGCAGTAATATACAGGTACAAATCCATCTAAAACCTGTTCAGATCCATCTAAAACCTGTTCAAATCCATCTAAAACCTGTTCAGATCTATCTAAAACCTGTTCAGAGCCATCTAAAACCTGTTCAGAGCCATCTAAAACCTGTTCAGATCCATCTAAAACCTGTTCAGATCCATCTAAGACATGTTTAAATCCATCTAAAACCTGTTCAGATCCATCTAAAACCTGTTCAGATCCATCTAAGACATGTTTAAATCCATCTAAAACCTGTTCAGATCCATCTAAAACCTGTTCAAATCCATCTAAAACCTGTTCAGAGCCATCTAAAACCTGTTCAGATCCATCTAAAACCTGTTCAAATCCATCTAAAACCTGTTCAGAGCCATTTAAAACCTGTTCAGAGCCATCTAAAACCTGTTCAGATCCATCTAAAACCTGTTCAGATCCATCTAAAACCTGTTCAAATCCAACTAAAACCTGTTCAGAGCCATCTAAAATCTGTTCAAATCCATCTAAAACCTGTTCAGATCCATCTAAAACCTGTTCAGAGCCATCTAAAACCTGTTCAGATCCATCTAAGACATGTTTAAATCTATCAAAAACCTGCTCAAATTTAACTAAGACCTGTTCAAATCCAACTAAAATCTGTTAAAAATTCAACTAAAACCTGTTCAAATCCAACGAAACGCCGTTCAAATCCAACTAAAGCCTGTTTTAATCTAACTAAGACCTGTTCAAATCCATCTAAAACCTGTTCAAATCCAACTAAAACTGTTCAAATCCAACTAAAGCCTGCTCAATTTTAAGTAAAACCTGTTCAAATCCAACTAAAACCTACTGGTGGAATCAGAATAACATCAGAAGACACCATCGGCCTTTGGAAATGTTTCTTTCATCAAATGTGGCCCTCGCTGTGAAAAGTTTGGACAGCCTTGATGTAGAGTAATGCTTTTATGTTCTTTTTTCAGTAAAACCATGGTGAATCTTCTACTTTTTTACTGGTTCATGAATAAAAACAGTGTCAAGGCCACTACAGACTCTGTATTGATCAAACCTCTTAAGCCTCCTCTGTGTCCTTCCCTCATTCTTATTGATAAACAGAGATCCTTTCTTCTCAAACCTCGTCCTCCACTCGCCCGGCTTTACATCGACTCCATCTTTAGAGTCTCTTCATTATCATTTCTTTATTCTTCATTCTACTTTTACAACTTTTCCTGCGTACAATATTACCTTAAGACAAAAACCCACTCGTTCTTTTTATTTCCGCTTCTTAGGGCTGCGTTTTCGTGAAGATCTGAGGTGAATTTGTCAGTTTAAGGTTTAGTTCTTTGCCGTTCGGATCGAGGAAAGTACAGAAGAAGAAAGGAAGGATCAGGCGGGTCTTGACCTCTCGTTATTGCTGTGTTGTCTTTCTGCTGCCTGCTGTGGTATGGATTACACCAAACAAAGCGAAGACTGAAGACAACACAACATCAGCATCGGTCGTGGACGTCGGGATTGTTTATTTAAAGCTTTTTGCTCTACACCTTCCATTTTAAAAGCAACAAAATGGATGACAGAGGATTTTAAAAGACACACAGCGTCTTCTGCAGGTTTTTAGTTCCAAGGTTTTGTTACTGATGAACAAGATGTAACATTTGCACATTATTCATGGAGATTTATTCATTTTAATGGTTTCATTTTATGTTTTTTGTTGTTTTTTATCCTCCCTTTAATCTGTTGTAGCAGTAAATCCAATTAGCACTATTTTATTTCTTGCTTTCATTGTTTTTTATGTACTTTATATAACACTAATCTAAGTAGTTTTTATTGTTTAGATTGTCTGGAACCTGAAACATGTACAATATATGGATATGAATAAAGAATATGAATAAATAGTAAAAGATCGTATAAAATAAAATACTTTATAATCCTAGTCTTGACTCTACTTTTTACAGAGTACTTAAGTAAGTTAAGTAAAAAAAATACACAAATAAATGAATAAAATGTTGTGTATATTAGTTATACTTGAACAAGTTTTTCTGACACATTGGGATAATACAGGCTACAATGATGATCTTAGATATTTAAAATATTTAAATATTATATAAATATAAATATTTTTTGAGAGTTTGCCTGATATTTTTATTTTATATTTTTTCATTTATTTTTTTTTATTATTAGATGTTTAAATTCTTTTATCTCTATATTTGTCTGTAACACGAGAATTTCCCTTTGGGTATAAATAAAGGAATTCTGATTCTGATATTTAGTTGGATTTGCTGCATTCTCACCTTTTTAGTGTCTCTAAAGCTTTTTTTAATCAAGATCAAGATCATTTGACATTGTCAGGACTGAGACGACCCTCACTATTTTCACTTCCTGTTTTCAGTGACTTTTCCTGGACACATGTGACCTCTGAACTGTAAAACATGATCAATAATCCACAGATTCACTTGTGCACTTTGAGGTCATGACCCTGAAGTCACCGAGTCCAGGGTTTCTGTCCAGTTTTGGTTCATTTGCTCTCGTCTGTGTTATTTTACGGCGGCGTAAATCAGTGGAGCTGCCGCGTGGGTTCAGTAAATGGGATCCAATAATGTGATGAATGGTGTGAATGAGTCACGTTTGAAACATAAATAAGGACAAAGGCTGAGGAAGGAGGCGGACGGTGAGTGAATGTGGATGAGACGGTGACCGAGGTTTATTTTGTGTGAGGGAACACGGTGTACCTCACGGAGACAGTAACAGTGGGGGACAGATTTAGACCCACACAAAGCCCCGTGAGTCAGCACATCTCGTCCCAAACTGATGCTGCAGGTCGCCCCCGGGGTTTGGAACAGATGCAGATGACTGTGGCGTTAAACTCAGCCTGACTCTGTTTCTCATGCATTAGATTAAGAATCGAGTAGTATTAATGATCCATAACGAGACTTTAAGAGTGTTTTAGACGTGTACAACCATCTGACACCACAGTCAACTTATAAAAACAATACACATTTGGATTAAACAATAAACCAACAAAGAAAAAGGCAGAATTTAAAGGCTTTTTAAATTTTTCGTCTATCCATGTTACTTTAAGAAAATCAGCAAACAAAAAACAGAAAATATATTAAAAATGAGCTACAGAGTACATATGAATTATATCTTGGCCGAAGATGGGGTTTTGGGGAAATTTGGAAGAGTTTATTAAATTTTGAATGGAAGGTTTCATCTTCATTTGAGTTTTACAAAAGTGATCTTTCACATTAATTTCCTCCTTTTATGGAAACTGGTTTTATTTGGATTTGAACAGGTTTAATTTAGATTTGAGCAGGTTTTATTTGGATTTGAACAGGTTTTAGTTGGATTTGAACAGGTTTTAGATGGATTTGAACAGGTTTTAGATGGATTAAACAGGTTTAATTTAGATTTGAACAGGATTTATTTGGATTTAAACAGGTTTTAGTTGGATTTGAACAGGTTTTAGATGGATTTGAACAGATTTTATTTGGATTTGAACAGGTTTAATTTAGATTTCAGAAGGTTTTATTTGGATTTGAACAGGTTTTAGTTGGATTTGAACAGGTTTTAGATGGATTTGAACAGGTTTGAGATGGATTAGAACTGGTTTTATTTGGATTTGAACAGGTTTTAGTTGGATTTGAACAGGTTTGAGATGGTTTTGAACTGGTTTTATTTGGATTTGAACAGGTTTAATTTAGATTTGAGCAGGTTTTATTTGGATTTGAGCAGGTTTTATTTGGATTTGAGCAGATTATATTTATCTTAGTCCCAAAAACTATCTTACAATTTCATGAACAAATAAAATTCATCAGATTCAAGTCCATCTAAAACCTGTTCAAATCCAGTTAAAACACAGTGCCAAAAACATCACCAACTAAACACATTGGAGGGCCACATAAAACATTGTAAAAGGCCGCATTTGGCCCTTGGGCCTTTAGTTTGACATGTGTGGATTAAATTATCAAATGTTAAATAGTTCTTTTCTCTCACGGGAGACAAATAAACGTCTCAAACTCTTCCTTCCACCTGTTGTTGTTGTTGAGACTCAATGTCAAGCCTGTAGTTTCTGGTTTAACACAAACACTACAACATTTTATACATTTCTCGAACAACAAAGGGACAATAACAGTGACGGGAGCCAACATTCAGAGCATACCAGCCTCTGAAACACTGTTAAACTCTGACTCTGTCACACAACTAAATATACATCTTAAAACTGTAAACCACTGAGGCTAAAATAGCTCTCGTTATGTATTTCCTTTGAGAGAAACCAAGGTGAAAAATCGGAAAATCTAAAGGTCTCAGGTCACATAAGATCCATGCTTTTGATTCGGTCTCAATCCATGACTCAATCTTTTATTATGCAAGTTTTTGGAGAATGTTTTTATGCATTTACACCAAGCAGCTCTAAGATTGTGAAGACTGAAAAAGCAGCAGATAAGTGTGCAAAGCAAACAAGCAAACATTTTATTGAAAAAACAGGAAAAAATAATTGGTATTTCATCAGTTTCGAAAAACTTTGAGATTGGCATCACTCTTAAGGCTAAACTCCAAAGACAAAAGTTTCAGATCAGCTCTAAACTTTGATTTAATGTTATTTATTTGTATTTTGTGCTGAAAAATATGTCAGTTTACTTTTTTAAATAGAAAAAGCAGGAAAGGTTGGAGGAGAGTGGAGTCTGAGAAAGAAAATCAGGGAGTGTAAGTTTTATTGAAGAGGAATTAGAATCACAAATGTAAAGTATTTAATTTAGTAAATGTCATGAACTAAACTCAATTCAAATGAC